>SNRZ01000150.1:0-129941 GCA_008729115.1 Dirofilaria repens
GCAGTACACAATCTCTTACATAAGCTTTATCTCTTCAGTGATGCCTCCAGAAATCTATTTCATTGTTCAGATATGACTACGACCTCCCTCCTTCTTTGAATCTTGAAACTGAAACACAAAAAATAAAATTTCTCGCATTCCTTTCCATTTTTCCTTCTACTTTTTACAATTCTTATTCTCACTGAAGATTTCTTAAATAGAACGATCAGGAATATTAAAAGATGGACAACGGAGAAGACGAAAAAGGAAGCATTATAAAAAGAAAGTGATCACAAACACCAGTCTCAAGCAACGAAAGCAGTATTATGAGCGAAAGATCTTTTTGTAAGGAAACTCTGTTGGTGAATGACGTCGTTTACGCCGTCGATGAACTTGACGTGATAGAAAAGTGTTCAGTTCGGTAGTACGCTGTGAAGAAACGACGTTAGGAGGAATACATAATGCCTAAAAATTAGTCAAATCTAAAAAGAACTTTTCTTTTATTGACAAATAGTAAAATTTATTATAAGCCCAGTCTTCCTCATAATCTAAGAACTTCCGTTTGTTTAGATTACATAATTTCTGAAGATATAGTGAACTATATTTTTAATTATTTCATTAAAAAAAACGAAGATATTCATTCATTTTTTTCGTGAAGATATAAAATTTCGAAGAATAACTACTTATGAAGCATTATAAAATAAAAAAAAAATCATCAACCTGCTGAAAGAATGAAACTGCTGGACTATCAGTTTGTTCCGGAGTTGGACTCCGCGAAGAATACCCGTATTCCGCAGCACAAACAATTTTTGATAGCAATTTCCAGACATCATCAACAGAAACTCCATTACAACGACGCAAGGCATAAATTTCACGTGCAAGAGTTTGCTTACCTGCTACGTAACCTAAAAATAAATACATAACCTAAAAATGAATACTTTCAACCTTCATTTTATTATGCTTGATATGACGGAAACTGATCGAATAAAATATACTTCAAATATATTAATATTGTGACTGAATGTCACAAAAATATAGGAAATTGACTTTCCATTCAATATGCAATCGATTAATGCAAAACTAGTTTATATTTATGCTTCTTTTATGTTTGAAGTCATTTTTAGTCTGAACTTGCATTGTAATATGATAATATAATTTGCAACATGTGAGGCTATAGCATGTAGACACTATCAGTTAGTTAAAAAAAATTTTCAAGATTTCAAAAATCGCAGACGAACTTTCATATAATTAATATGCAATTTTAATATGGTAGAAATTAATATGATAGAAATGATAGATATTCTATCATCCTAAAATCTTCTCTCTTACTATAAGTTAAACAAACGGTAGTCTAATAGAAAAAATCACTATCAAATGCTTAACTATTAAATACTTCGTTTGGTTGATATCACAAACTCAATTTTATTGCAGTTAGTTTTCTAATTTTGAAAATTTTCTACGTTATAGCTGATGTACATGTTATAATTGATGTATATATTATAGTTGATATATATGTTATAGTTGATCTCAAAACTATGTATATATATTAAGCAGAAGTATAAGTTTTTTGATTACTAAGAAACTGATAACCTAAAATACTGACAATATATTGGATTTATAAAAATAATCCGAAGTCCAAATAGGTTTATAACGAATTATTTGAATATCAATAACAGCACAAATTTGTATTCATAACTGCTTAATGATTATTTTAAAATTTCACAAAGATAACAATGTAAGTTAAAAACTGAAAACATCAATATATCGGAAAGGATGCAAGAAAATAACACAATAATTTTAAAAACATTTTAGGATAAATTGTTGGCCGCTTTCACTAAAGGTCATACACGTCGACTTCCACTAAAGGTCATATTATGGGCCGCGAAACTATAATTTCCATGGTATTTTATGTCATTTTCTTGTCATATTTCGATTATAATATAGTTATATTATAATCGAAATATATCTCAATATATTATAATCGATGTTACATTTTAATGATACCTCGATCGTAGGCTTTCTTTTTATGCTCGATACCACTTTTGTAAAGTTGGGTCGTGGATGCAGCAGCTGTTTGCATTGTTTTCCACGATGGATTACGATAGAGGAGTGTGACCGATTGGGCACAATTCTCAAAATCATTCCAGAGCAAATCATCACCTTCATCATCTGATCGTTTACCACCACCTTCATTCATCGAGAATCCTAATATCAACGAAAGCCTGAAAAAAAAGAAGGTTTTATCATTTTCTGAATAATTCAATTTCGAAACTTTTGACTTCAAATTATCGAAGAAATAAAATGAAACAGTACTTCTCCTACGTCTTAATCATATCATTATCATTTAACTGTTGTATGTATAAGAAACAATGAGATATTTTGTCATTAAGCATTCAATCCACAAATGTAATCTTAAAATCTTTAATTCAAGAATTTCTAAGATTAAATAACTAAAAAAAAAATCCGTTATATGTATATAAGCATTATTGGGAAATTTTTTTATTTTCATTAAACAATGAAATAGTCCCAAAATTTACAATTTAGAAAAACAATTTCTAATCTAGTAATTTCCTCGAGAATTTACTTTTTCCACCAACAGATAAACTTATTTGTCATGATTATGGCTCTCCGTTAATTTTGCTAGCAAAATTAATTTATTCCGCATGAAAAGAATATTTAATATTATAAATAATTTCATTAGCAAAATAGCCAGAGCTAAGGAATAATGCAATTTAAAAAATTAAATTAAAACGATCAATCATTTTAGATTTATTACATTAAGCCATAGAATATATATATCATACATCAATCCTTATAATTCATAATAATCGGAAAATTATTTTTCTTTTGATAAGCATTGAAATCTTAAGTAAATGAAAATTTAATGCATATCGTGAAATCAATAGAAATCTAAAAATTACTACCAAAACAAAATTTCTAACTATTAAATTTCAGTAAATACTCTATTTATTTAATTTCGAAAATATTTAGTAAACGCGTCAAAATTTTCCAAAATTAAATTCGATCAATAAAATTTCAAATAAAAAATGAAATTAAATATCTCTAAATGTTTCAAAAATGAAAATAATTTGATACCTATTATTACCTATTAATAATTTGATAGCAATTATTACCTATTAGTAATATGATATCTATTATCAGCAAAGAAAATTCTTATCAATAATTTCAACAAGTAAATAAATTTTAGGCTAAAATTCTCGCACAATATAAATAGCGAGAACAAAAAAAAAAAAAAAAAAAGACGCCAAAGGTTTGTATTTAGAAAAAACCCTGCATGCCAATAGATATCGAGAAGAGAAAAATTTCAAGATTCGATGCCTCTAAAAAATCATCACATCATTATCTTAAAATAACTTGATAAGAGTATAGATAATGTTAAACGTAGCAACTGATCTATTCATATATTCGATACGTTTCTTTTTTTTTCTTGACAATTCCCGAGAAATCTCGAGAATCACTTCAAATAAAATCTAATTCTCACACCTCTATATCGCTGCTTTTATACGGCTATCTCAGAATGCGGCCCGACTATCCAAAGACGCCATGCAATAATCGAACAAGTTACTGCCACTTCAGAGAAACATTCTGCTAGTGAGATGTGTGACAATATCTTATCGACAGTCGGTACTACTGCGGAGGGGCATTTACTACAGCACTTACATAATGCGGCTCGGCCCGACGTAGTTCTCGGAATAGTAGAAGATCGTCCTGGGGAGCGCACGGCGTATATTCTCCTTGTGATAACATATCATTTTGGGATGGAATTTTACTTTTTATTTTTATGCAAATTAACGCGAATAGATCAAATTTTTATTAAACCCATTGATATTTTCAAATATCATTTCGGAAAGTTTTTTATATATTTTATATTGACATGTTAGTATTATATTAGATATTTTTCTTTACAAGAAAAAATGGAATAAATAATAATCGAACAAAAATACTTGAGAAAAGACTTGTAATTTGGGGAAAGTGAAAATTTCCAAATTTAGTCCAAGATTTTCAACCCAAATTTAACCCAAGGCAAGATTTCTTTTTTTTGGGATAAATTCCAGACTATAACATTATTTTTCAATTTATTGCCAAACATAAATGAACCTATCACATAATAAATGAATCACAGGAAAAATAATTTGAATATTATTTTGGAAGAATTTATTTAATCGGGATAAAATTTTATATGCTGTTTAGCATGATCTTGAATGATTTGAGCGGGTTTGAACTGTTCTGGTGAATAAGCTTCCGCGTATCGTAACATATTACCTATGAGTTTATCAGCACCATACATATCGATAAAACGGAACGGACCTCCCCAAAAAGGCGGAAAACCAATGCCGAACACTGATGCCGTATCACCATCTAACTGCAATCATTTTTTCAAGTTTACTTTTGAAATTGTTCAAAAATATTTTTCAAACCATACTATTATATGCATTTCTCCATCCAAAAAAAAACAAACAAAATCTTTATAAATCTGTTAAATCATAATAAATGTTGGAAATTTGAGATGACATTTTTCTTCGCTACGTTAAGAAACTGGGTCAGTAAATTGACTTATAAAGACATAACAATTCTCTCAAAAATTTTCTCAATTTTCATTTCATAATTTATCGTGGCCGATTTTCTAGATTATTCTGCTAAGAAAATGAAAAAGCAAATTTAAATTTACCGGTGTTGAAATGACACCTTCTTCAAGGCAAATGGCTGCTTCATTTACATAGCGACATAACATTCGAAGTTGACGATCAGCAACATCGCTTCTAAAAATGAAAATTGATAAAGATTTTTGATAAAAATTTTATTAAAAAAATTTTTTTTAGACTTTTTTTTATCACCAAAATTGATAGAAATTTTTTATTTTTTCTTTAGCATACACAAATATTATTAAATGAAAAAACTCAATTGACTAAAACTTAAAAGATTTCTTACACTGATCTAAAACTAAATTTTACTAGATGAAGCAATCATCACTATGAAAATACGACCGAAAAATAAATTCTATAATTATGAAGCAAAATATACAAATGATTTTTCAAAATATATATTTCCTGCTAAAGTTCATGATAATATACATAATGAATTCCGAAACTAAATAACTTACACCGTCGAAACAGGAGTCAGTTGATATTTTTGAAGAATCCTCAGCGCGCCCTCGTTTACAGTTTTCTTTTTACCAAAGACACCGACATCTTTAGAATCATTGTAGATAAAATAACCTTTACCCGATTTACGACCCTTAAATCCTGATGCAACCATTTCTTCCAGCAATGCAATTGAGCCACCGGCAATTCGTGGACCTAATGCCTGGAAATGCGTAAATCGAAAAAATCAAATTTCATTTAATAAATATCTGGATCATCCACATTATTGATTTACGATTCTATGCTTGTGTTATTTGAGAATACTAAAGTATTAGCAATACTTCAGATAAGTTATAGTATTAGTATGAAGTAATTTATTTTTATTTCAACTATTCTGAAAGATAAGTCAAGTTTTTAAGAGCCCGTCGAGTCGTAAATAAAGGATTAGATGAACACAACGTAATGTAACATTTAACTTAATTTTCAGTTTTTAGACTCTATTAACTACTTTCTTTACCTCTTGCAGGAATTTCGCGACATGTTGCGCCACATCAATCCCTACTTCATCTGCTAATGTCGCTGCACCCACTGGGAAACCATAATTTTTCGTCATCTTATCAATTTCATCTGGATGAACACCTTCTTGCAGTAATCGACCAATTTCACTCATCATTGGAGCCAAGCAACGAACGACGAAAAATCGCCGGACAGTCCTGCATTTCAAGTACAAAAGTTCATACAATTTAGTTCAAAGTTTCGAGCTTGACTTTAAAAAAAAATTTATTAAATCTTCATTTAATTTGTCATAACTGATTGAAATAAAGAAAGACAGCTCAAATTTTCTAATTTAGACTGGCTTCTTAATTATATCATACATAATTAATAGTACTATGCTATCACAGTTTATTGATTCATATATAAAAGAACAAAAACTATCAAAATCGTTAGCATTTTACGGAAAAAAAAATCGTAAATCTGAAAATATTTATTTTTCCAATACATTCATGATTTTTTATTAATGTGAAAAGCCATAAATGTCAAAATCCTATAATGCTAAATTATATAAAATTAGAAACATCTGTATGATAATTAAATAAAATTAGAAACATCTGTATGATAATTAAACATTGCAGGATTTATTTACCTTAACTACAACAACCAATTTATTTTGAGCTAATCCCAATTGTGCAGCTACAGCGATAGCTTCCTTGCTAGTATCTTTCGTAGTTATTATTTCAAGTAATTCCATTTTCTCAACTGGAGAAAAGTAGTGCATTCCGATAATACGTTCCGGTCGTGTAGAAACCGATGCAATTTCCGTAATTGGGAGCGCTGAAGTATTGGATGCAATGATACAATGCTTTGGTACTACTGCTTCCAGCTGCAAAAAAAAAATTGATTAGATCAAATAAAAAATTAATGAAAAATTATCTAATTTATTCATTTATCCAGGATCATTCTTCAACATAATAATCCTTGAATTTTTGGCTATAGCTACAGAAGTTTTGAAAAATATATCAAAACTTATTGCAACATGTATTAGGTCACATAATTTATTTTTCATCAATTAATAATTTAATTACTGATGAGGTGATGATACGAATTTTACTAAATTTTTCAAAATCTATTCGAATCTTAATAATTTTTAGGTGATTGAATAAATTCATCAGTTATAAATTAAACATCAAATTTTAAAGAAGATTTTAAATCCAAAATTTTATTCATAGTTCCTTCCGAAATGCCTTTTTTTTATAATCTTAGCAATATTAAGGAAAATCTTTCATTTAACGGAATTCTCATCAGAAATATTGCAATATGAGAAGTATCACAAACCTTTTTGATTATTTCATGCTTCAAAGGAAGTTCCTCGAAAACGGCTTCAATAGCTACATCACATTCACATAAATCACTATATGTGTAAGTTGTTTTTAGATTAGCCATAAATTTATATCTCTGATAATCAGTAATTTTTCTTTTTTTTACCATTCCATCAAAATGCTTGTAAATTTGATTTTGACCTCGTGCCATACCTTCATCATTTGGTATCCATCAGATATGTCTGAATATCTTTATCAATCGAAACATTTGCAATGCCAGCACCCATTAAACCAGCACCAATTACAGCTAACTTTCTGTAAGCAATGATTCAATTATAGGAAATGAAACTTTCAAAAACTGCGAGAAATTCGATTCTAAAATCGACTAAAACAAAAATTTATAGAAAATTAATATAAATAAGAGCATAAATAAGTACTTCAAATCATCAACATACTTATAATTATGGCTTCTCTGTTGAATAGTCTGGTCTTTTCAATACGTTAGTAATTACGAGAATAATTATTAAAGAAGTAATGATTCTAAAAATATAATCAAATTTTCTATAACTATAAAATATAAGGAATTTGGGAGGGAAATAATAAGAAAAATATTGTATTTTATGAGTTGAAAATGAAAAAACTGAGGGTTAAAATAAATCAGTCTTCCACTTCAGTGTTTCTCACATAAGTAAAATTAAGTCTATGGTAAATATATAACACCTATGATTCCTCTGATTTAAGTCCCTTTTTATCAAATTTGGACCTTCACATCTGTAATATTTCCTAGAAGTTAAAACTTCAAAATTTTAATATTTTTCGTGATACTGAAATCCTTACTCAATTTTTTTCGCTTCTCCGTATTTATTTCTCCTGCATTCTGTTCTACCTTTAAAAACACCCATCAGAGCTTTACACTGTGTTGTCTGAGTTAAGTCTCCGAAAGCCTAAAACAGATAAACATAATCCTAAAATGAATTTTTTACAAAACATTTAATTTAAGAAAAGCTACAACAAATTAGATAAATAATTTATAAAAATTATAATAATAAAACAACCTCTGATTCTTCCAAGTAACCTAAATCAGGCCCTTTCGTTATTCCAGTTTCAACAACATTCAAGATTTTTAATGGTGCTGGATAGTTTCCAAAAGTCATCTTCATAACCTGAGAAAAAAAGAATACTTATTTTTAAAATCAGAAAAAATGCTTAGAATCTTATTGCTTCTTTCTCTTTTTACTCCCTTCAATCCGAAGAGAGCAGTTGACTTTTAAACCAAGACTTCATAAATTTGAAATCTGAATAGGTCAAAACTTCAAATTCAGAAATTTTTTCGAAAGAAACTGATAATTTACATTTTCGCGTGCTTTTTTCAAAACGAAATATTTGAAGACTGGAGTTCTCATCAATATATAATCTGTGGCTTTTTTCCATAAAGATCTTTTTCGACCCAATTCCAACTCTCCTTCAGCTAGCTGTTTTACGACATCAATAGCGACCTAGAAAAATGCACTTTATATATATAAACAAAATTTTGACATAAAAAAATGTAAAAAAAAATGCAACTTTTGACGGAAAAGTGGAATGCGTTTCTGAAAGCAAAAGTCGGGAAAAGGCTTGAATCAAATGATACTGATGATAAAGCATAGCGCGAAAAGAAAACTAATGCAATGGCAAGAAACCAAAATAATTAACTTGCTGAATTTCATTGATTTTTTCTTTTCTCTTTATAAATCAAATTTCGATTTATAAAAATTGAAAGAAAAAATAGTAATATGATGTTCCAAATAAGCAATGAAGAATAGATTTACCTTTCGGAGGTAATCATAATTATTTTCTTCAGCAGGTTTCACTCCAGCTCCGATAGGCTGTACAATGTGATCAATTAGACCAATTTTTTTCGCTTTCATAGCTGTTAAAGTTTTTCCGGTAAGCATCATATTAAGAGCATCAGTAATTGATACTAGCTTTGGTAAACGTTGTGTGCCACCAGCACCAGGAAGTAAGCCTAATTTTACCTAAAATTCGAATCAAGTAAATCAGCAATCAAATGTGAAAGAGATCTTCCTTGGTAATTTAACTGATTATTCCAAATCTGTTAATTAAATTACCAATATGTTAAAGTTAAGCTATTTGATTTGTGCTAATAAGTATAATTAATAATAACAACAATAGTAATAATAATAATAGTAATAATAATAATAATAATAACAAACGAAGCAGTAAGGATTATCAGATAGCAAATACAAGTAATATGACAGCAATAACTAAGAATGATAATGGATGTCATAGTTACCTCAGGTAATGCAAATAACGTTTTCGGCACATTCATAGCAATTCGATAATGACATGCAAGTGCTAACTCTAAACCACCACCCATACAGGTACCCATAATAGCTGCAACAATTGGTTTTTCACTATTTTCAATTCGCAAAAAATCTCTTTGTCCATCAGATGAAATTTTTCGACCATCTGCAGAACTTTTACACTGAAATATTAACAAATTTTTTTAGCAAAACTTTTCTTCAAATAAAATTTAAGCAAAAATCAAATTTAAATAATTTTTTGAAAATCGAATTAATTTTAAAGCAATCTGCATTCTATACAATTAACTATGGCTTTATCAAAATAAAATGGACAATTTTGATTAAAAAAAATATATAGTTTTACGATTTTACGAATCATTTCAAGATTCAATAGATTATCTTAGATAAATTAAATTCTAGGCTAACTTTAAAAATCATTCAACTTTTCATGAAGATGGATAATATTCAACGGATGGAGTATTTGCTATAAACTTCTATAAATTTTCTATATGATTATTGTTAAGTTCAATAATACAAATTATTACCAACATCGATCAATCGATCAATTCTAGAACTTACAGAAGATAAATTAATTATTTACCTTAGACAACATTCCGATATCCGCACCGGCAATAAATGTATTCGGTTTCCCAGATATTATCACTACTCCTTTAATAGACGCATTAGATTCAATACGCTCTAAACAATATCGCAAATCATCCACAACTGTTTCATTAAGGACATTTTCCTGCAGTGGAAAAATTCAAATTTTATTGCATAGTAAAGAAATATTTTTGAAAAAAATCAAAAATATCAAAATCAAAAGAAAATATCAAAACAAAAATTGCGAAAATGAAAAAAGATCGCTAACTATTATCGTAAATTAGCTTTCCATAAACATTAGTAAAACTAAAAATAAATCAATTGAAATAAATGAAAATATTTAACTTACTTTCGCATTAGGAAGATCGATTTTCCACTATAGCTATATTATCTTCTATCTTTAATACTACTGTTCCATGATTATCACATTTAATCATCTCCTGATATTTCGAGATAACTACTTCAGGTTTTACTAAAATTTTTTAAATAAAAGAAAAAACTTTTAGAAAAAAAAATTTTTTTCTATATCCTTTTAAAAATCAAATATTCTATTGCAATATTCAGATTCTATTCTCATAAGATGGAATTTTTATATACATATATTTTGATACAAATAATTGCTTGATAAAACTTACTTATTTAATTTAAATTTGAAATTTCGAAATCGAAAAAAAAACTAACCATCAGGTTTAATATACACATTTGTACTTGCAAGCCGGGCAATATTTCGTAGTACCGGTACTGCAATAAAATCACATTTAATTAATTAATTAAGTTCAATATCAAAAATAATCTAAGAAATGTTTTCTTATTTTTAAACTATCTTTTTATGCTCGATTTAATTAAAATTAATTTTCGTTATAAAATTTTGCTCAAAAGTCAATTAAAATAGAAATATGAGAGAGAGATAGAAAGAGAAAAAAAATTACTGGTAAAATATTTTGGCCAAGGTACTGATATAACTCTGGCGAATAACATCGAAAAACCTGTAATAGCAATAAAATGAGGTAAATATAATTTAATTCAATTTATATTTTTATTCTTTGATATTATATACAAACAAAAACGAAATGAGAATTGAATGGAATAATTAAAATGAAACAAAGTCATAGAATTCTTATCAGTGATAAGTCTCGAAAATCTCGACACATAATTATCCTTTGATTCCCTTTTTTATTACTTTATTTTTCTTTTTTTTTTCTCCCTCCCTTATCTCTTATTTTCCTCAGTTCATTACTATTAGAAAAAAATTTTTTTTGAAAATCATCAAGTCAACAATGTAAGTCATCTAATGAAATACGTCACGTGAAATACGTTACAGATTCTCGTTGAAAGATTCATACTTGTTAGCAGTTTTTATCAAAAAGAATCATCGATAGAAATGTTACAAAAGAAATGGTCAAAAGAAAAATTTCAATTAAAATTTAAAAAATACTATAAATAAAAGAATTAAAAAATATCACTGAAAAGAAGTATCATAAAAAATTAAGTTTCTACAAAAATTATCAATATAATCAGTCTAATCATTCTCATATGAATCATTTTCATTTCGCAAAATAATTTCACTAAAACGATCTCTTAGAATCTGATAAGAAATCTAAAAAATGACCCTAAAACTTCATCTAAGAAATGACCTTAAAACTTCCATGTAAGAAATGACCTTAAAACTTCATTTAAATAGTGATTCTAAAATCTATTTAATGAATGATGTGTGCGAATAATTATAGAATAAATAAATACCATTACACTGAAAATGCCATCGTATTAACGACACTATTCTCTTCCTATTCTTTATTTCAATTCTTTCATTTTTTAGATTAAATTATTCCACATTATTTACAACCTATTCTCTTCCTATTCCTTGCTTCAATCCTTCCATTTTTTAAATTAAATTATTTCATATTCAATCTCTCAATCTTATACTATTTACAACCTATTCTCTTCCTATTCCTTGCTTCAGTTCTTCCATTTTTTAAATTAAATTATTTCATATTCAATCTCTCAATTTTATACTATCTCTGATCTATTCTCTTCCTATTCCATACCTCAATTCGTCCATTTTTTAAATTAAATTATTTCATATTCAATCTCTCAATCTTATACTATCTATAACTTATTCTCTTCCTATTCCTTACTTTAATCGTTCCATTTTTTAAATTAAATTTTTCCAATTCTCATCATTTAAATTCTCATTAATTTCAATTTTCTTTTATCTCATTTCTATTTTCTCACTCTATTCCTCTCCCTCATTCGAATGATCACTTCTCTTAAAACTATTGATGATATATATATATATGTTATCACAATATCATTGTACATAGTACAAAGTACACATAAACAGATCATCAAATTTAATGAATTGTCAACAACAAAGATGAATAAATTGAATTGATCGATTAAAAATGAGAAAAGCAAACAAATAATATTAATTTTCATTTTTTTTGTTTTAATAAAATAAATTTATAATGGATTTTTTTTTCATTTCCAATAAATTAATTTATCGGAATTAATTAATTAAAAAGCAAAATTAATAAATAACACAAAAATTTATTCAAAATTAAATTGAACTAATAAATTGAATAAACACACAATGATATTGTAATAATTGAATATCTTGAAAAATTGCATTTGTAAATATAAATTGTATTCTTATGGAAATATAAATTGTAAATAAATAAATTTTTTCAAAAATTTTTCTAAATTTTTGAAAACAAAAATAAAAATGTAAATATAAATTTAAGTAAAAATAAATAAATAAAATATAAATAAATTTTTAAAAATAAATAAGTATAAAAAAAAAATAAATTTTTAAATAAATGTAAAAATTAAAAAATATTAAAAATAAATTTATAAATAAATTTTCTTATTAAATAAATGTAAATAACGACAATATTAAATAATGCAAATATTAAATAATGTTTAAATGTAAATTTTTTCTTATTATAAAAATTTAAAATATGATAAGTTTATTAATAATTATAATTAATGTTATTATCACAATTACTATATTGTTATCACAATATACACATTAACACTATCATTTATTATTTATCACTTGTCATAGTCATCGTTTGTTAGTTAAATCACTGAAATACAATGTTTCTTTAGCACAGCAAATATTTTGGATTGTAAAAGTTTCGTTTTTTAACATTAAAAAGAAATTTTTAAATTGAATGCAAAAATTAGAGCGACAAGTCTTTCGTCTAATCTTCTTGACCTTTATCATTATCAGCATCAACGTAAAGCAGAGAGAATGTTATCGTTAACATTATCGATTATTACTCTATTAATGTTGTATATAAAATATATTCATATCATGTATCGTCAATACCACATGATAAACATGATCTGATCATTCGAATTTTAAAACATAATCCCAATACCTGAGGTTCAATATAATCTCATATGTTCGGATTCTAAAACTGATCTTATTTTTGAACTTTAAGCAGGATCTTAACATAGAAACTCTGATCTTGATCTCAGGCTCTCAATTTCTGATTTTGATCTTACAATTAAAGGTGATTTCAGTACCGGAACTCTGAACTTAATCTTAATAAATAAACTTTGAGCTTGATAACATATTTCAATCTTGAACGTAATTCCAGCATCCGGATTCCAAATTTGACCTTGTCTTGGACTTTGGATTTGATTCTAATACTGGGAATCTGAACTTGACTTCAATATTTGAATTCTGGATTTGATATCACTTGCTCAAAATCTGGACATGATCTCAATAACTGAACTAACTGAACTCTGAATCTAATTTTACTGTTCGAATTTTGAATTTGTCTCAAATGCTTGAACTCTAAGCCTGATCATGTATTAGAACTTTAAGCATAATTTTATTGCTCAAACTTTGAACATAATTTCAACAATCGCATAAAAAACATAACCTCAATACTTGAACTTTGAATATAATCTCAATACTACAACTTCAATCATGATCTAACACTTCTCTTAATATCTGAACTCTGAATCTGATCTTACTATTCGAATTTTGAACTCATGTCAAATGCTTGCACTCTAAGCCTGATCTTGAACTTTAAGTGTGATCTCAGTACTAAAACCTCGGTCATGATCCCAATACTTGATCTGATATTCGAATTTTAAGCATAATCTCAATACCTGAATTATAAACATCATTTCATTGTTTAAATATGAACATAATCTTACTATTCAAACTTAAAATTTGACCTTTCTATATGAAGCATGAATTCGAATCTTATTACTCCCATTTCTTCAGACATTTATAATAACAATTGTATGTAAATATATTTTTTTTTTTAATTACATTCATCCCAGGATTACAAGCGAAATTCGAATTGAATGGTACCAATAAATGATCTGAAATACTAATATAAATGACCTGAAATACTAATATAAATGACCTGAAATACTAATATATTCTTAAAATACCAATCAAATTATTGATAACAAACAAAAGAAAAATGATCATTCAGATATACAATCATATCAGTTTATTCATTAACAAAATAAACAAAAGTAAAATAGGTTAGAAAAATTTGATCTATCGGAATGACGAATATTTTTTCGTAACGCGTCTGAATATACCGGTTTGATAAGAATCTATTTCACGGAAATGTGTTGGCGGTCTATTTCACCTGGCTGAAGGATATCTAGTTTGACATTTCTAAATTTATTGTTTTGTATGAAAGTTTTCGATGATGTGATATTGCTGTTGAAAATATCTATAATGTCGTGATTGTTTATCACATATCTCGATGATAAGAAAGATATAGTTAATGGTGACAGTCGTGATGGTTATTTTTAAAATTAAACGTAAAAATATTTTGATAATTCTTTAATCTTTTATTTTAATAATTTCATTTTCACATTGTTATTTTTAATATTATTATTCGTTTAATTCGATTATTCGAAAACTTTCAAAATCATAATAATTTTTTAATCGTTTATCGAATATTCCGTTTTCAGTAATTGTTTTCATTCAATTCATATATTCGAAAAATAATGGTTGAATTGAGTGGTAAAAGTGTTCTTCAACATAGCTTCGATAATTCAGTTTTTATTATTCCAGCAGTAATTGTTGTCGCTATTGTGGGTTAGTTTTTTTTTTCTTTTAAAAAAATTTTTATAATTTAAGTCATTTTATTTGAAAGCTTTTTTAAAATTTATATCATCCCAATTCAATATTTGGCATAATTTTTTCCTTCTTTTCGAACTAAATTAATTACTCTTGCTTTAGTAAGATCTAAATTTAATTTGATTGCAATGTGATGTCTTGTTAGAGTTGAATTTTACTAAAAACTAAAGCGCCTAACGATTCAAATATGTGTACAAATTGTTGCATAAATTAATGTATAAATTGTTAAACGCTAGGAATAATAGTTGTAAAGAAAAGGAAATACTAATAATTATGAAGAATGGAAAAAAATAGCTTAATTGGTACCTTAGAAAGTTATTGCTTTTATTGTTACATATTATTTACAATGAAAACATTGCTAAAAGAAAATAATTATAATTGTTTTAAATCCTAAATTTTATTTATATATGAATAAAATTCAACCTTGCAATTTCAGCATTGGTAACATACAAGTTGACTAGTTCAATAAAATTAAAGCAAAGACGCGAGGAAGAAAAGAGACGAAAACGGGAAGAGAAATCTAAAAAAAGGAGTTGATTCAATCAGAAATCAGAAATGTTCGTGAAATACTAGAAAAAAGATCGATCTTGAAACAGTATTACGAAAAAATGCTTCAGTCTAATTTATTATTGATTTTCAGTGCTTTTATTAATATTTATATTGCATAGATCTTATTTTGCCAGATAAGATTAATTAGGTGAGCTCCTATGTAAAAGTTCACGGGGTCATCCGAATGAAATTATTTTTTTTAATCAATATTTAGAATGAATTTTTTTATTCACAATCAGAATTATCGTTTGCGACTTTGCATGCTTTTTGTTCTTCCATCTTTAACAGAAAAAATGAGTTATAAATTCATGGATACATGTTTTCACTTTTTTAGATTAAAGATATAGGCAGAAATCATTAAGCAGTATAAGCCAAGAATTTATCTAATTTTCCAGAATTCATAAATGAATTTATAATTCATTTTTTCTGATTAAAGAAGAGAATAGAGAGCGCACAAATTCTCAAATGATAATTCTAAATATTGATGATGAATAAAAAAATAATTCTATTCAGATGACCTTTTTGAACTTTTATTCAGGTGCCTATCTTAATCAGTCTGATCTGGCAATACATGGTCTACGTTATATAAATGACTTAAGGGATTTTTATTTTTGGTTTAAAAGTTAGAAAAAAATTTTTTTTTCAAATCTCACAATTCTTGGTGTATACAGTTTAATGATTTTTGCTTTTATCTTTAATCTGAAAAATTACAAACATATATCATCTACCGTTTCACTTTTTGTATTTCTTCTTTCTGGATCGCATTTTCCTCTAGAAAATGTATGCGAAATGTTTCCCGTATTTTTCTGAAATTATCGGAAATTTTTCTCAGAAAAAAATAAGAAGAATGTTTATCGATTTTAAAAGTTTTAAATCAATTATTATTCCTATTATTCAAACCTAATAATCAATTTTTGCTATAGTCGATTTTATTTTTTTCGAAAAAATTTATGTACTAAGAATATCATAGCATTATTATTTTCCGTGATGCATTATTAGTATTTTCATTTTCGGATTTGCTGATTTCAGTTTTCGATTTTCTTTTTTTGGTTTTGTATCTTAATTTTGTATTTTATTTTTCCTTTTCATATTTATCTTTCTCTTCATTTTATATATATATATATACATATTGGGGTACAGGAGGACTATATTTATCGCCGGCCGTAGAATACGATTAATATGAAGTTTTTAAAAATTCTGAAATGCTGAATTTATTATCAATTGCCTTATGTTTCTATGTAGTTCACGAGTTACTGATCAAATTTTTTGTTTTTTTAAATTTAATTTCACTTACTCTTTTTCCATTCATTCCTAGTTGTCTTACTTATCAGTATTATTTTTCTATATTTTTAAATCTTTCTGTGAAATTTTCCGTTTTTAAAAATGAATGCATATGTGATATTCATGTAAATGTCTTCTATTTCTTTTTTTCACTTTTTTTTTTTTTTGGTCTTGCTCTTTTTATTTTTACATATCCTCTGCTTCTATTATCGTAATTTATTTATTGAAAATTTTAACAATAATTCTTTTTTTTAGTATTTGCTAGAAACGAGCAAAAAGTATTGAAGATTTGTAAGTCAGTTTATAATAAAAGGTTCAAGTTTTGAAGTTCGACTTTACGCTGAACCATTTTGATTAAGATTATTAATCAATTGCAGATAAATAAGAGCTGGAGTTCGGATTGATATTTTTGTCGATAATTAAAGAGTTTATTTAATTTATTTAGCAAATTATTTCATTATTGAATTTAGATTCATCATTAATTATTTACGGGCATATAGTACTGCGAAATAGATTATTTATTAGTTAATTTTTAGGTTCCAATATTTTTCGGTTCCTTATAGGTCATGAATTTTATAACTTAAAAAAGTTATGTAAGCTGTTGATTTACACCTTAATAGTTTAGCCAACGTTATATTCACTTTTTTTCTCTCTCTCTCTCCCTCTCTCTCTTTGATTCATAACTTATTTACAACTCTATTCGTTGTAGAATAATTTATGATTAATTTATGATCTAGGAAATGTGTAATCTATAAATATTCCATCAATATGACTTAGAAATAATTAATTTCTTGACTGAAATATTGAAAATCCTGTGAAAAATCGATCGATTTCAATTTTCGAGAATAATGGAAAGAGTTAATTTTAAGATGATGGAACATGATAATTTGATATAAATTTTAATTCTTTTCATTAATTTATTCATTTCATTATATCATATAAATTATTACTTAGTATGAAGAAGAAAAATGTTACAAATTTTTCTCTATCATTTCTTGCTATTGATAATATCATGATATTGTTATTTGTATCATTTCTTGCCATTGATAATATCATGATATTGTTATTTATATCATTTCTTGCCATTGATAATATGATGATATTGTTATTTGTTGCTATGGTAATTGGGATTTTAATAGAAATAAATTTCCTCTTTCGCCACTATCGATTTTTCCCTTTTTTTTTGCTGTTTACATCAAAATTTTTAATAGAAAAAAAAATAAATAATTGGAAATCATGTCGGTATTTCATGTTCATGAATGGCTTGCGCTTGAATTAATTGATGCCAATGTTTGCGCGGTTGGTGAATTGATCGAGAATCGAGGTTTGAATTTTGCTATTCTTCGAGAATTCTCGATTAATGCAAGAGAAAGAAAAAATAAGTGAATGAGTTGAAGAGAAATTACAATCAATTTCATCTAATATATTCTAAATTATTTTAAAATCCATAAAATAAGATTTAAAAAAAAGAAAATAACTAAGTGGTTTAGCGCATTGTTAAGTTACTTTTAAAGTTCAATGAAATCTGCATGAAATCAATAAATTGAATTTAATACATTTAAAGATTATGGAGAAATTTGGTTTAATTAATCTTAAAGATATTATTGTTTTATTTTAGTATGATAATTTATTTGCTTAAGAAAAATGTTTCCATATCTTTTTTATCATCATTTTATCAATGCTAATTTATCTCAAATGATTTCAGCAAATTATCAGAATTCATTTTTATAATATTTTTTGGCTAATATTTATAGATCAATTAGTAGTTGGTAGTATAACGGGTCGAATATGGATCATCGATCCGGGTCGAGCAGATGAAACGAAACAACAATTATTGAGCTGCTTGTTAGAGGATGATTTACCTGTTAGTATAATTGATATTGCTATTGCAAATTTCATTGCCGGCTTGGAACAAAATTTAATTGCCATATTATCACTACAAAAATTGATAATTTATCGTTTTATTTCAGGTATTTTCAAATTCCAATATTTACATTCTAATCAATTAATCGATAATAAGAATTGAATTCTTGAAAGCATTTCATACTTTTGCAGTAGAAAATTTTTTTTATTATAAATTTAAATACTGAAATAATTGATCAAATTATTGCAGTTGACAATTTAAATTATAAAAGTAACAATTTAAATTATAAAAGTAAAGTTGGAAAAAAAATAATTAGGCTAATAATTTCAGTAGGCAAAATCAAACTTTTAATTGAATTTGCTAATATAAAACTTTAATTCTTTCACTCCTAACTTTCATACGGTATAATTTTAGGTCGAGAAATTTATCAATTAAATATTTTAGATCGAGAAATTTATCAATTAAATATTTTAGATCGAGAAATTTATCAATTAAATATCCTATATGAGCATGTTAATACCGTGACAGCATATAATATGTGCATTGGTACATTTGGTCGATCAACTACCGCACAAATATGTGTCCAAGATATGACATGTTCGTTGATGGTTTTCGAAGCGGAAAACCAAATTTTTCATCGTTCGGTACCATTAGCTACCGCTTTACATCCAGGTCCAATCGCCTATATATCTCATTCAGATTCAATCATTACAGCATCATCTTCGGGCATTTTAATTTCCTGCAAATATTCCGTTCTTGCTACAGCATCTAGTGGTAATTCTGGAAAGAAGATTACAGTATGTTTCGCATGTTTTTTCATCTTTTTCATTTAAGGATTTAATTTTATTAAATATATGAATTTATAATCAATTATTTCATTTCTAGTACTTATAATTGATTTAATTATTTCATTTTTAGTATTTGTAATTTCATTGATATTTCTTCGACTAAATGATATTTTCCAATTCTTTAATTATTCTCGATGATATCTTATTACTTCTTCTTACTTCATTCTTTTCATTTAAAAATTTAATTTTATTAAATATATGAATTCATATTTGATTATTTCAATTATCAGCAAATATAATTTTGCTGATAATTTTTTAATCTAATTGTTAGTGTATAATTTCTTTAATTAATTCTCGATGATGTATTTATTGTTTTTTGCTGCTCCATTTTTTTTTTCATTTAAAGATTCAAATTTTATTAATTATATAATTTATAATTTGGTTACTTCAATTCTAGCATATATTTTTGATAATTTTTCAAGCTAATCGATATTTCTCAGTTTTTTTTGATTATTCTTGATGATATATTTATTATTTATGATTTAGCATTAAAAAATATATAAATTCATAATTGATTACTTACTTCAATTAAAACAACTTGTAATTTTGATAAATATATTTTTTCGAGATTAATCAATAATTCCTGTGTCCTAAGGAACATTTAATTTCAGACTAGTTGGACATTTAGCCTTGGCGATTATCCATTAAATATCGAAGTGATTGATGCAGCAATTGTACAACCATCTATTATTATATTATGCAAACGAACATTATTTTGTTTAACTCATGGTGGAACTATACGATTTACATATCGTTTACAATCTGTTGCAACTTCATTGTTTGTTTATCATTTCAGTTAGTTGGCATTATTTTTTAATTTTTATTCATTATTTAAGTAATTCTGTATTCTATTCTGTAATTATGAACTTTTTAATCAATACTATTATCATTTATGATTGGTCGATAATTCGTATCTTTTATTATGAATTCTTTAATTGGTGCTATTACTTATGATTAATCGATTAATAATACTATCATTTATGATTAATCGATTATTCGTATCTTTTATTATGAATTCTTTAATTGGTGCTATTACTTATGATTAATCGATTAATAATACTATCATTTATGATTAATCGATTATTCGTATTTTTTATTACGATTTCTTTAATTAATACTATCATTTATGATTAGTCGATTATTCACATCTTTTATCATTACTTCTTTCCTGTTCAGAATTAAATGATATCTTAATTGTTACATATAGGCCAAGATGTATATGTCTGTTTTGTAGGCCAAGATGCATATGTAAATATGTGTATTTCAACAGCTAATCGTATGTTACTTTTTTTCAAAGATACAATATTAGTATGGGCAGCACAACTTTTATATGATGCAGTCCAAATTCGATTATGTACTTTTAGGTTAATAGCATTCCTTTTTTTTTTTTTTTTTTTTTTTTTTTTGTTAAACCAGGAAGTTAAAAAAGAGGCAGAAGAAATTTTTTAGAAAAAAAAAATTTCTGAAATTTTATTTTCTTAGGAAATTTTTTTCGTCGAAACAAAAATAAGTTATATAATCGAACTTAGATTGCATTTCAGTTCAGTATATCGTTCAATGTTGGTAATTTTATCAAATTCTCGAATATCGGTTAGTTATTTGGGTACCGAACCATCACTGTTTCGTCTTCCTGCACCTCAAACACGTTTCATCAACTTTCAACAACGTTATAAGGAATTTATGGAACTTGAAGCATTGATACGCAAAAAACCACTTTTAGACTCGACAGAAGGTTTTTCAACTTTTTTTTTTTTTAAGCAAAAAAATTTCATTGATATTTTTAAATTTTATATTTACTTACATAAGCTTCTTATCATATATGTAAATATGATATTTGTGTATTGAAAAAAAAAAAAACATTCATTGCGATTTAAGAATTTATTTCGAAAAAGCAAATAAATGATTAGATGAATTATTTCAAATTCATTGATCTATCGATCAATCTTTTATATATTTTATTTCGTATATGTAATATTGTCAAAATGTGAATTGTTCTAATTTCGAAATTTCCTTACTTTAATGTATTATTTCTTTTTTTTTTTCATGAAAATTAAAAATAATTTTCAGAAAAGCAAAATTCAATTATAAAATAAAATTGTCATCTTTTATAGGGTCGAAAAATTCATTGTCATTGAATTGTTCGTATGGCAGCTTAGATTTTAAATCGGTATGATCATCTTCTTTCAGAATCACTTCACTATCTTCATTTCAGAACAGAATTCATCATTCACTAATGCTCCTTTGCCGTAATCCGAAGTGTTAAATACCGTATCACATATCGGATTATTGTAAAGTATTTTTAGAAATATAAGCCTTAGCATAGAAAGAGTGTAAATAAAAAAATACTTTATAAGAGCGGAATGATTTAAGGAATTACTTTATTATCTTCATTTCAGAACAGAATCCATCATTTACTAATACTCAATGCCGTAATCCGAAATGTTAGATACCGTATCACATATCGGATTACTGTAGAGTAATTTTCGAAATATAAATCTTAGCATAGACAAAATAGTTTATAACAACGGAATGATTTAAGGAATCACTTTACTATCTTCATTTCAGAACAGAATCCATCGTTTGCTAATGCTTAATGCCGTAATCCGAAATGTTAGATACCCTATCACATGTCGGATTACTGTAGAGTAATTTTCGAAACATAAGCCTTAGCATAAACAGAGTGTAAATAAAAAAATACTTTATAATAGTGGAATAATTTAAAAATAGATATGAAGGAAGTGGAAAATAAAGTTTTAAAATTAAAAAAAAGAGAATCGATGAATTAATTTTAATTCTCATTCAAATAATTATGCATTATAATAATCCAAATTTTTTTTATCATATTTTAGCGAATAGAAAATTTATCAGAGGAAATTCCATCCTTAACGCTAAATATTGAATTATTGACGGAAGTACGTCTAGTTGACGTTAAATTGTTATGTTCAACGGCATTTCATATTGAACATAAATATGTATCTTTCCCTACTATTGGTTTGTCTTATTATATATAAGTAAACTAATCATAATTCAAATTATTTAAATAATGTTATAAAATTTGTATATTTGGATGAATCTAATTATATTCAAGAAATTATATAACTTGACTTTTCAATATTGTAAATTTAATTTGTCTATTTAATTAATTTAATTCCTAATAATAATCATTAAAATATATTCTTCATGTATTTATTATTAATTTAATGAATTTTATTTATTTTATTTTTTTTCAAAATTTTCACTAATTTTTTGATTCATTTGAAATTTAAAAAATCAATCATTGTTATAGTCTTTTCGTTTATCACTAAAAAAAAATCGATTGATTATAGATAGTTCACAAAAATTATCAACAGATATAAATGTTTTACATCATCCGGTATATGATTTACGATGTAAACTTTATGCATTCTCCTCTCAGTTTGGTTTGCTTTTTAATTTTGTGAGGAATAATCTTGTAATTTTAAATATTTTGCCAAAAAATATAGAGGAATATTTTATTTTTGTATTAAAATTTAGAAAAAATAATGTGAAATTTTTTATCAAAATCCAAAATAATTTTGGATATTTTTAGAAAGTTGTCACTTTTTATTTTCATTTTCATCAAATGATAATCGCGGAAATCCGTGATAGAAATTGTGATTGATAAATGAAAAAAAAGATGATAAATTGGTTAGACAATTAATTAAATATGATGAATTGTTTGATTTTGAAATTTCAACTTTTGATGTTTTTTTTTTTCAATTTTTTTATGAATAATTTGATCAAATGAAAATCAAATATGAGCAAATGTAATGTAATTAATTGAATCAAATTAAAACATGCAGTTTATTTGAAATTTCATATCGTTTCATTTAAGATGATATGGTAAGTAAAGAACTCAAAATGCCTTTAAATTTGATGTGTCATACTGTAGCTGCACAACGAAATGCACAATACAAGATAACTATAGAATCATCAATCGCTGCCCTCGATATAGCAGAATTATTTTCAGGTAGCTGTTTTTTTCAAATTATTTCATTTTTTCTTTTTTTTTATTTCACAAATTTTTATAGAAAAATCAAATAATTTTTTTTTTGCTCTTTTGAAAATTTAAAATGTTTGAAAAAATTTGAGATAAGTTTGAATCTAAAATTTAATTTTAATTATTTTAAAAATTTGATAATTTACAGTCGTGGTAATATTCATAATTAGTGAACTTTCTAATAGAAATAATATTATTATTAATTGCAAAATCATTTTCTTCAAATTCATTCATTAATTAAATGTATTGATAATTTCTGTTTATTTCTCTTGTCTTATTCAATATCCTTCAACACAGTATATCTTAACATTCAAGTATAATCTTTTATCAAATTCCTATTTGAAATGATTGTTTATATCAATTAAAGTGTTGATTAAATTGAAGGTAAGCAAATAAAGCTAAAACTTTCTTTTTATGATTTTATGTTACTGTAGTCACCGTAATTTTAGCAATTTGATTACTGTATACTTTCAGAAGTATAGTATACTTTAAGAATTTTATTATTGTATGCTTTCAGAATTTGACGCTGAGAGTAATACAGCAATTGGCTTTCAACCGTATTTGTCAGAAACGATAATTTCAATTTTTTCATCTCAGAAACACAGTAATTATATTTCAGTTTTCTTCTTATCCATTCTTTTATTTTAAAAAGAATTTTGCTTTCTATGAAATTTTTAATAAAATCAATCCTTTGCTTATGAATCAACTGATTTCAGAACGATATCGAATTCAAGCTGATAGTTTAGATTTCATTTATTTATTTACCGATGAATTAATTACGAGAATATTAAAGAAGGAGCCGGAAGTAAAATTCAATTGTACACTTCCATTAGATTCAATTCTTCATTCAATAAAATGTTTACAGAGAAGTGAATGATTTAAAATTTTATCAATAAATTATACGATGATTTGATCATTTTAATATATTATCAGTAATTGAAAAATTTCAATAAATTTTTATCAATTCTATCATAACTACTACCAATTATCGAGATAAATAAATTTCTCGAAAATAATGTTTATTTCGTAACAAATTTTTTTTTTTTTTGAAATAAATTTCAAAATTTTTTCTCTTTCATTTTTTTTTTTTTAAATTTTCGTTTTTTTTTTTCTTTAGCATGAAAAGAAAAAGTTAGAAGAGGAAAAAGAATTGGAACGACATTGTATTCTTTTACGTAATGTTCAAGCGACTATTTTAACAAAATTAAAAGGCGAACGACCAACCGAAATTGATCATATGAATACGTTGTTAAATTATACATATCAACAGGTTATCAGAATTATTTCTAAAAATTGATAAGCATAATAAATTGATAAATTGTAATTGATAAACATCATAAATTGATAATTTTTAGTTTAAAATTTTTGAATTCCTTTTTTTTGTATTTTAAATTTTTATTTTTTTTAAATTCTACAATATTTTTTGCTTTATTTTTGTCATCTTTTCGTTGTTTTTTTTTTTTTTTTTTCTTGAAATAAAAGGGAATTGGAGAAAAATTATATTACTGAAAGTGATCGATTATTTTTCTATTTTTTGATAAATAATTCTTTTTTAAATATTTATTATTATTTAAAAAATTATTTATTATTTTTAATTCTTGAAATTATTGAAGGGAAAGTTTTGCAGGTATTATGTTGTGTGGATCGTTTAGAACAGTTAAATGAAATGTTACGCTCTGCTAGTTTATCATTATCAGCAGCATTAAATTTGATGTATTTGATAACTTCGCTTAAAGGAAATCCATTACCTTTAGATGGCACTATTATCAGTAATTCCGGACAGGTAATATGCAATATTTTAGTTGCTAGAGAAAAAGCAAATAATATGGTTATTAATGATATTATTTCTCTTATCTTCATCTAAAATTGATAAGAGAAATTAGAAGAATACTTCAAGTTGATAATCTTATACTAATGATGCTATCACAGATAGCTTTAAAAAAAAATTGCAAATGTAATAATTGATTATAATATTTAATTGCAGAAGATTTATGATATACAAAAAATTTTATATTTCTTAAATTAATTAAAAAAATATTTTCAGTCAGTTTGGGAACGCATCAAATGGATCATATCAACATCTCAATCGATCGATTTAAATGCTGATCTATCATTAAATGATTTACGAAATTTATTACAAGGCTTTTTTGTGAAGGTACTTGTGGTACAATGCCGTTTATACATGAAGATAGTAAAGAGGAAGAACGATGATGATAATAATGATAATGATGATCCACAACAATCTGATACAATTGTTAATCCATTAATTTCTGGTCTACCACCTTTAAACGAGTTCAGTGAATAATAACTGATTAATTCGATAAAAAAAAAAAAAATCATAAATAATTTTCAAGCATTTTTGAACATTTATCATTAATATTATTGATTATTTTGATTATTGATAAGCTATGTGTAAAAAGCATATTTTTAGAAATAAAAAGAAAGAAAATTTCAAAATTCTTGAATTCATATTTTTTCATAGAATATTAATTTTGATTCTTTTTCAAAATAATATTGTTAAACATATTACTATTTTTTTTTTTCATATTTTATTGATTGTTTTTTTGTTATAATTCTCGACCATATTGTTGTATACATTTATTTATCAATTCAATTTATTAATAATAATGTATTTTTGTAATAAATATTCTCAATTTCATTGAACATTTTTTTTTAATATTTAATTTAGAAATTTTCGAATTTTTCAAAAAAAATTCACTTTGCAAATGAAAAAGATTAAACTTAAATGTATTGCTTAATATAAGATATTATAAGTAAAACGAAAATAAGAGCAAATATTACTTATCACTATTAAATATTTCAAAAAAAAATTATTGCTACTGAACATTATTGATTTGTTTTTTGGAAGATAATGCTTATCAAATTATCAATCAATTGATTCAATAAAATACTGTTTATTTAGTATAAGGTAAAGTATGAAGTTTAACAAAAATAAAATGAATAATTTCATATTTGGATTTATAAATCAAAAAAAAAATTGGGTAGCATTTTTTGACGATCTTATCATAAAATACGAGACATTCATCAGATCTTGCAATGTGTTATCATCAATGATAAGAAACATCAAAAAGAAAAAAAAATTGCTATCAAATTGTAATTGATTGTGATAATAAAATAGGAATTTAATCAGCAGAATGAAATCGTTAATATCTTTTATAATTTAGTATTTATTGCTTTTAGATAATTTTTTCTACCTCGTTTATGATTTATAATAGTAATATTATACTATTATTATTATTTCTATTATTAATTTCTTATTAAGTTTTTTACCAATACAAGTAAATAGCCAACTTATTGGCCAAGGTTAGTTTTCTTTTTTCTCTTATTTTTCAATTTATTTTTTATAAATTATAAATACAATTATTAATCGGTTTTCGATAAGAATTGGTAATTCTTTAATTTTTTGTTAAATTACGATTAAAAATTAAATTGCCCAAAAACGCTGATAATTGATAAAGAGAGGACATTATATCATTTGATTAAAATTTAAAGAAGAAATTTAAATTTATTGCGTTTTTCCAACAAAAAAAAATTTTATAGAGGATTGTAACGAATATAAGATAATTGATAAGATTGTTATTATTATCATTTTATCCGATATGATAATATGGTTTACTACTATTTGTCATCTTAGCTATTTATTATCTTGTCAAAAAAAAGGAAAAATTTTTTTCAATCGAATATAATTTGAAAATTTTTGAATTTTAGAAATACCATGCGTAAATGAAGGTGCCAAAATTAATTTGGCAGATGTAACGCGTGGTTTGATAACATCACCTTGTTATCACTGTGTATGCAAAGTTAGTATCATTAATCATTTCACTAATCAATTTTAATTATTAATTAAAGCTATCGACATCTTGCTGTTAATAAATTTCATTAATCAATTTTAATCGGTAGTTTTTAAAGTATTAACTTAATTATTTATCATTTCATTAAACAATCTATGTTAGCATATTTCTCATAAAATCTGATCTGAAAATATCTGATATCATGATTATGAAAACTTACTTGGCAATATATTTCTGATCATTGTAAACGGATCAAGAAAATATCACTGAAACTGATATTAACGAAACTGATATTAATCATTGATGCATTTGATAATGCATAAATTGAAATGGAATCATTTTGCAGTTCATGTAATAAAAACTATTTTCTGATAAGCAAATCAATAATGTTTATCACCATTAGGAAAACTTGCTTTACTGATTGATGGTTTTAATGATCTTTACTGATCAGATAATTTCAATGATCTTTTCTTAACCCATTTGGAATATTGAAAATATATTATCAAATGATCGTTGCCATTCCTATCGGATATTTTCAGCAGGATTTTTAGATCAGATATCTTGAGAAATGCTAAGACGATATCATTTCAAACAATAATTTAATTTGATCATTAAGTTCAATCATTGTAATCTATTTTTTCACGATGATCATATTATTCGAATAGTATTCAAATTTATATTTCTATTCAACATCATTATCAGATCATTTCTAAAATATCCATTTTATTGATTTGATAAAAACTTACTAATCGGAATGTTATTTAAACTGATCACTAGATTACTGATTCCTTGTAGAATATCATTCATATCATTTACTAGAAATTTATCAGATCATTTCTAGAAAATTATTTTATAGAACTTCATTCATATCAAAAATAGAATATCACGTTTATGTCTCTATAAGGAGTGCTATTTCCAAACTATTTCTAAACCATCAGATTATTATCTTCTTACCATCAGATTATTATTTTCTTAGAATATTAAAGTTCATCAAGGTCATTACTAGAATACTCAATTTGATTCTTATAAAATATCCATTTTAGATCATTCCAGGTCATTGCTCAATCTGATCTTTATAAATATCCATTTCAGATCATTCCAGGTCATTACTCAATCTGATCCTTATAAATATCCATTTCAGATCATTCCAGGTCATTACTCAATCTGATCCCACTTGCATCATTCCAGGCTTATTTTCAGAATGGTTTAATAACATGCATAATAGAAAAATGTGAATCATTGAAAAGTTGTCCGATAGCACTGAATCATAGTAATAATACCTGTTGTATGAAATGTTTACATTGTATTCACCTGGGTATCAGACGAAATAATAATCAAATTTGGACAAGCATGCAAGATGCATGCATGCAAGTTTCATGCAAAGTAATTTCTATTCCTGTTCTTTTTATCAGTTATAAATATTAAATTTTGATATTAATTAAAAATTTTGATTAAAAATTAAAAGAAAGAAAAAATCTCATCAAAATTAGCCAATCGTTTATTTGACAATACAAATTGTATATGTAATTGCATAAATTGATTCCTTCAAAATTTCCTTTTCTTAAAATTCGTTTTTAGTTTTTAATTAATTATTATTTTATTATTTAATTACTGCTTTTTCCTATTAATAATTATTGTATGTAAATCTTTTTGTAGAATAATTCTTTCAATCATAAATTACGAGAATTTTGATAGTAATTAAAAATTTTAATTAAAATTTAAGATATAAAATAATTTTTTCATTTCCTTTTTCGATGGTAAATTATAAAATTTTTGACACTAATTTGAATTTTAATTAAAAACTTAAAATTAAAAAAAAACTAATCAAATAATAATAATAATTAATTATGCTGTAGTCATGAAAAATTAATCATTTCACAAACAATTTATCATTTGTTGATTTTTTCACGCAAAAAAAAAGAAACGTGAATTAAACGTGAAACGTGAAAAAAAATATGCCTAGGCTGGTGTTATAACAAGTTGGCGAATTCAATGTATAACAAATTGTACAAATGGACGTTTATTTGCTGGATTTTGTTGTGGATTATGTTTAACACCAATAAAAGTTCAGGATCATTGCATACGTTGTGATCTGGTATTAAAACAATGGTACCATTGTTATCGTTTTACTTGTCCCATTCTAAATTGTCCAATATCACAACATATCAAACATCCGAAAAGGTTTTATCAAAATTTATCATTTTTTTTTTTCTTATCAAAAATTTTTTTTTTTTTTTTTTTGATCTATCTATAAAATTAATTTTACAATAATTTAAGCAATTGTTAATTTCTATTAAATGATAAAATATTTATCTTATTAGTTATTTTGTCAATTTTAATAAAGTAATATTTTAGCTTATCTATAAATCATTCTTATCAGTTATTGTAGTTTTTAGTTGTTGTCCGGAATGTAAAAATCATATGGTTATTTCGGATGATTCAAATTTAACCATATCAAATGGTTCACATTGCTTCTTTCGTGGATCATATTATCAGGTGCATGATACGTTTCGTATAGATCCATGCTCACGTTGCTCATGTCAATCAGGCGGAATTATCTGTAAAAGGTTTTTTAACATGATAAAAATTTCATTCTAATCAAATATCGTAAATTTGTATTTGATATTTTCTAACATTTTGGTCTTTTTATCAAAATTATAAACTTACGTATATTTCACGTTAACTCACTTCACGTTAACTTACTTCACAGTTGACTTACTTCACATTAACTTAATTTTTCACGTTTTCAGATTTGTTTGTCCACGCAAAGAATGTGACATATCGCATACGTTTTATAAACCAAATGTTTGTTGTCCATTTGTTATAGAAAAGAGAAACCATGCAAAAGAATTGATATTAATGGAAATGAGATTATGGTTGAAGTAAGTTAATTTTAAATTTAATCATTTCAATGATATCATCTAATCAACAATAGTTAGATAAAAAGCTATCAATGAGGTCATCTGGGTCATTTAAGCTAAACAAATATTTCAAAATTTGGAAAAAATTTTTTAATTCAATCTACTACTAGCAATACATAATAGAAAATTAAAAAATATCAAATCAATCGATTAAATCAATCCTGATCAATTATTTTTTTAATCTCATCTTAAACGATAAAATTATTCTCGTATTGAGTTATATTGATCATTTAGCTAGGCAAATGTTACTAAAATTTGAAATGAATTTAAGTAAATATATTAGTAGCATAAGTATAAGCACAAAAATATATATGTTTGATATAAAGGATCAAAAAAAGATATCAAATCAATCGATTAAATCAATCGGATCAAATTAAGTTTAATATTTTTAGCATGGCACAAAATGGACATTAAATAATAATTGTTCTAAATGCATATGTATTAATGGATTTATAAAATGTAAAAAAATGATTTGTTCATGGAAAAGAAAATGTCCTCAAGGACAAAAATTGAAAAAATTGGATGGATCATGTTGTCATGAATGTGAGCTAAGTAAATATAAATATGATAAGTTGTTATCATTTTTTTTAAGATATAAATATGATTACAGTAATTTCCTAATTATTTTTTATGTAAAGTAAATACAAATATGATAATTTATCATTTTCTTTTAAAGATATAAATATGATTACAGTAATTTCCCAATTATTTTTTATGTAAAGTAAATATAAATATGATAAGTTATCATTTTCTTTTAAAAATATAAATATGATTACAATAATTTCCTAATTATTTTTTATGTAAAGTAAATATCAATATGATAAGTTGTTATTATCTAAAATACAAATATGATAAGTTATTATTATCTAAAATACAAATATGATAAGTTGTTATTATTTTTTTTTTAAGGTATAAATATGATTACAGTAATTATTTTTCATTTTTTTTAATTATTTTATGTAAACAAATTTATTTCGTTTTTTCTTTTTTAAAAAAATTAAATCAAAATTGATAAATATACGAAAAATAGAAATAAAAAACTAATTATTACAAGCTATAAGTTAGCACTAATGTTCTAATTTATTACCGTAATGGGAAATAATTTGTGCTAACTTATCAAAGTTTATATTTACAAAATTTAAACATTTTATGCTCTAATTTGGATAAATTTTTTTTTAATTATACACAAATGAGTACTTCGAAATTGAATTAGTCGATTTTAATCTATTCGATATTTTTATCTTTTAGCTGATTATGATTGCTTATTTTTATTATCATGATAATATTATTTGAATAAATTTTCGATTTACTTATTTTGTGCTAATCATGTTTTATTAAATTAGTTTAACTTAACTTATTTCAGCATTTTTATCTTAGTATGATTATTTATTCATACTAAAACATAATATCGTATTATATCATATCACTGTTCTATCAATTTTAACATTATTCTTCATCTACCGTAAACAATATGCCTCAATAAGTCTAAATTCATTTTAATTTATAATATAGAAAAGATTATTATATCATATCATTTTTCTGTTAATAACGACTTATCTTTTATCTATTGTAAATAAGTTTTATCAATAATTTTAAATGATAAATAAATATTATCAATAATTTTAAATAATAAATTTTAAATGAATTTATAAGCAAAAAATTTTTCTCAAATAATTTAAATTATTGTTAATTGCAGAGGAAAATTCGTGTACAATATTTGGTAACTCATATTATGTAACATTTGATAATTATAGTAATTCATTGCATAAATCGTATAATTATATTCTTACGCAGGAATGTTCACTTAATGGGTAAATTAATTCAAATTTATGCCAACAAATTTAAATAATTAATTTTAATTTTATTCCAATTAAAAGAAATGAATTCAGTTAATAATTGTAAATTGTATATCAAATATTATTTTCAATTTTAATTTAGTTACAATTAAAAGGAATGAATTTAATTAATAAATTGTATATCGAATATTAATTTCAATTTTAATTTAATTACAACTAAAAGAAATGAATTTAATTAATAAATTATATATCAAATATTAATTTCATCATACAGTATCGATCCACAATTCAAGATAATTGGCGTACGTAATGATAAAAAATCATCGTTAACTTGGATACGACATGTTATTATTTACATTACACTTTTTAATGGAACTTTCTTTACCATAAATTTATTGCCAAAAAAGGTTGGAAATTTTTTTTTTTCTTGGAATTCATTTATAAATTGAAATTTCAATAGAACTTTTATGCTATTGAAATTAGTCGTAATTTAATTACAATTAAAAGAAACGAATTCAATTAATAAATTATAAATTATATATCAAATATTAATTTCATCATACAGTATATTAATTTTATCATACAGTATATTAATTTTATTCATACAGTATATTAATTTCATCTACCAGAATATATTTTTGTGCAAAATGGATGAGGAAATATAGAATTACTTGAAATTATGATAAATCTCGAGAAAATTTAATAAAATGTCTACGTTTAATTGTATGTAAATGTCTTTTTAAAACTATAAAACGTATACGTATGAACGTATACACTTATTCATGCATGTTTTAAACGTGTACGTTTAATCATATATGTTTTTTAAAATTATACACAAACGTATACGTTTGATTATACGTAAATATTTTTTAAGATTATACGTGAACAAATACATTTGACAGTATATAAATGTTCTTTTTTTGACGATTATACGTGAACTTATACGTCTAGTTATATGTATAAGATATACGTCTAATTATATATATAAATTTTTTTTGAAGAATATATGTGAACGATATACGTTTCATCATATGTAAATGTTTATTTTAAGATTATACGTGAACGTGTACGTCTAGTTATTTATATAAATTTTTTTTTGAAGAATTATACATGAACGTGTACGTCTAGTTATTTATATAAATATTTTTTCGAAGAATTATACGTGAACGTGTACGTCTAGTTACATATATAAATTTTTTTTTAGAAGGATTATACGTGAACGTGTACGTCTAGTTATTTATATAAATTTTTTTTTGAAGAATTATACGTGAACGTGTACGTCTAGTTTTTTATATAAATATTTTTTCGAAGAATTATACGTGAACGTGTACGTCTAGTTACATATATAAATTTTTTTTTCGAAGAATTATACGTGAACGTGTACGTCTAGTTATTTATATAAATTTTTTTTTGAAGAATTATACGTGAACGTGTACGTCTAGTTTTTATATAAATATTTTCGAAGGATTATAGTGAACGATATACGTTTGATCATATGTAAAGTATTTATTTTAAGATTATACATGAAGATGCAAAAGCAATTAGCATACCGTATGTTCGTTATAGCGATTGGCCAGAATATCGTGCTTTCGAAGATCCTTCTACTGGGCATATTATTGTTTCATTTAAATTAATTGGTTTAAAAATAATTTGGGATGGCGAATCATTTGTTAAAATTATCCTTGCTAAACGATATCAATTTAAGATAAATCTTTTTATTTCTTATCAGTAATCATATTCTAAAATGATGATTATTTATATTTAATTATCGTAGAAATGATAAAACAATTTCTTAATTAAATCTAAAATTCAATATATATGAATAATTATGATTTTGGAAAATCATTTTTTTTTTTAAATTATTTTCTTCCAAATTTAATTAAGATATATTTATGCTATAGTATTTATATCAAAACATCTTTCACTTAAATACTGTATTAATTAATTTTTATTAAAATATTAATTCTTGACAAAGATTAGAAAATATTTGATAGTTTTGTAAAGCATGATGAATTAAACATACAAATTAGTAAAACTTTAAATTGCTGCATTTTAGGTTTGTGGTTTATGCGGTAATTTCAACGGTAATCCTAATGATGATCTGATGATATCTGATTTTCTGAATCCATCAAATTATTTCATATCACATTCTAGTCGATCCTGGGCTTATGATTATCACATGTACATGGTATCAGGGAAAGAAAAATAATTTTGAAAATGCAAAATTGATATGATAAAAATGTATGAATGAACCGTATATTTGAAATGAAATTTATAGTTTAATAATTCTTCAGAAGTTTAACAATCATTATCATGAAACAATCATTTTTTCATATACAAAAGGGAAATACTTGATATATTTTAGTTATCAAATTTTATAAAAATTAAATTATTACACACATTTCCAATTAAATTATCCTAATCATCTTCATATTCAATATTTCTTACTTTTGCTAAGTACTAATTTTTCATTTTGTTTTAAATTTTAGAAAAATTAAATCGAATTATTTGTTTATATTATATTATAACTATGCTATATCATGCCATCATTATATAATTGTTAAAATGAAATTATAATTTTCACATCAACCAAATGTGCTGCTTCTCAAATTCTAATATCGAGAACGGAACGAAACAATCTAATATAATAATGTACTTAAAATAATGGAATAGCATCGATTAAAAGTTCCCATATTAGTTTATTTCTTATCAGTAATCATATTCTAAAATCATAATTATTTATACTGAATTTTAATAAAATTTATTCAATATTAATCGTAGAAATGATAAAGCAAGTTTTTCCATATTGATATCTCACTAATCATATTGGTATATCAACAAAAAAAATTTTGATACTATTGATAAATATTACTACTCATATTGGTATATTAGCAAAAAAAAAGCTATGCGAGATGTAAGAATCTCATCATGGAAATGATTTTTTATTTTCTCTTCATCTTATTATATATACAATAAAACAATTGTATATATTATGAAATAGTCAGAATGGAAACAAATCATTCAATGATTTTCAAAAACATATCATCTTTGAAAATATAAACACAAAAAAAAAAATCAGCTTTGAATACTTATTTAATATAGTACCACTGCCGGGAATCACATGAAACAACAATAGTAATTTTCATTCATTATTTAGTTGTTTCCATAATCAAAATCATTGACAGTTTAACGGTATGAAGACAATATATGGCTTTATTAAGTGGTTTTTTTTTTCACCCACTTCAATATTCCGAGAATGTTTTCTTGAAGAAGAAAATTAGAAACCAGATTTTACAAAAAACTTAAATGCAGAATAATATAGAACATATTCGATACAATAAATGTCCAAGTGTTCAGCATCTAACTACATACGACTGAAAACTATTATCAGTATCAATCAATAGCTAATTAAGTTATCAGCAGATGTCTTGTCTGCAAGTTCTACGTCGGGAGAAACCATCAGTATACTAATGCATGAACATGTCTAGTATGAAATCGATTCCTCAGTTAAATCCAGTAAATAATGATTGAATAAACCTCACATGAAATCACCGTATTCTCATCACAGTGTTCAAAAACCCGTCAAATTTTAAATAAAAGTGACGAACTACAAGAACAACAAATTATCATAACAAAAAATCATCACGTTCATTATTATAATTAAGAATATGCTTCCGGATTTTTGAATCCTTCGTCCATGTAATACAGTCCTGTAAATTTCGAGTAACCAAAAACGCAGGATCGGTTACTAATTCTGTTCCCACACGTACATGGCCCTGTTCCACAAGATCGCTAGCATTTCGTACAGTTTCTGCCATTTCTAGACGTTTCATTACAACCTATAATAATAATAAAATTAGACAGAAAAGTTTTTCTGAAAATTCAGAAGCATAATGTATTTCTGAATTAACAAATTTACGGCTCTCGAAAATTGTGAAATAAATGAAATCTCTAAAATCTCAAAAATACAGTGAAGTGAATATTTTACATATTGAATCATACATATCTTTTTTTGATAAGATAAAACAAAAATTAACATACCGGTAATCGTCGTCTGCAGAATGAAGAAGCGGAAACTTTACTGGCACGTTCCAACGTATCAGCAGTCGGTATCAATCCTATAGCATACAATTTTTCCAAAAACTCTCGAACTGTTTTCAAACGAAATGGATCATTTAATGGTAATTCTTTTAACTTTAGTGCAATTTCCCGAATCTGAAATAAAAAAGAAATGAAAAAAAAGAGCTACAGAAAAAGTCACCAGTAATAAACTAGCCAATTTATTAGCAATTCCGGGAATTCAAAATTTTTTCAATATGAGGATTCCGACTTCGCCATATTGGCTTATGTAATTTAGACGAATCAGATTTCTTCTGTCTATGATTCATTTTCTACTAAGTGTTCTCGTTAATTTGGATACAAAGAAGTTATCATATAATTTGTATCATAAATTATTCACTTATCGAAGGACATGAAATTCTTGACCTAACTAATCTTCAACACTGCTATATAAATTTTTTCACAACAATTTCTTGTATTAAAACGTATTTTGTTATGGCAAAAGCGTAAAATCCAAAGTGAATTCGTAACAGCTAAATTTCTCAATCCTTTCGATCTATCTGACAAATATTAATGTAATATACATATAAACCAACATTAGCTGCCAATGTATTATACATCGAATAATGCTGACGTTTTTTGATGTGATATCGCCGTAAAACTTTCGCCTCATGAATATTATTATCAAGTTCCCATGATATAAAATCAACCTTTTTTAGCAATTTCTTTTCATGAAATTTTAATTTACGCACCATTTTCAAACCAGCAAATACCTGCAATAAAATTTGATTTTTTTTTTTTAGATATCAATATGCAAAACGTATCGAATATCGAGTTACCTTTCGTGATCATACGTGAAATATGCGTGAAATATGCAACGTAAATTAAATTATATGCAAAATAACGATATAAATCTAAATTATGCAACAAAATGCGATCAAATAAGAATTTAAATTTAGTTGCATTTTAAAGCAAAATCATACAATATATGGCAGAAATGTATTACTGTTCAAAGCGAAGTCTTATGTGAAGCACAAAAATTTAAATCTTTCCTAACCTTCGTAAAACCAAGTGTTAATATTCAAATCTAAAATCAACTACAAGTGATTAATTAAATTATAAAAAATTATCAACCAACTCGTGTCACGATGATCGTCATCTATGACATCAATATGTCTCGTCATTGGTATCCGTGATGTTAGAGTGATCATTTAAATGTTTGTATGCAATTTTTTTACGATATAAAATTTCTTACCATTCTCTCTAATATTTCAATTTAAAAATTTAATCCTTAATTTTTTAGATTAAAATTTAAAAATTGTATGATAAAATTTCTTATAATTTCTTATTACTACATTCGTAACATTCATTCTTCCAATTATCATTTCTCTGTTATCAGTTCATTCTGAAATTTTTTGATAATAAATAATAGTATCCAATGATAATATTTAACTAAATTTCGCCGTTATACATTCTTAGAAGTACACATGTATTTACGCTACCATCAATAAAAAGTTAAAAAAGAAACAAAAGAACTTATTGATGCTACCGTTAACAAAAGATTAAATGTTTATAAGCAATAGAAGTTATATTATTAGAGAGTTAGTAATTTTTTTTGTTGCTATTCAACGCTATCTATCATATTATTCGGAACTGTCAATGAAATATACCTGAGGTAAACATCTTTATCAGTAAAACACCGTATATAATATGCATTTATAGTAATGATTACGAGTTAACTTTATCAACGCTTATATTTAGCAATAAGGGAAGCGAAACAGTCAGATAGTGAGTTGCTATCTACAAGTAATTCGCAGCCTTCCTTTTCCTTCAACTCTTTCCAGATATACTGCATTCGAATCTGTAATGATTCCTTTATAAAACTGCATTTTTTTGCATTTAAATTTCAATCCTTGAATTTAAATCGAAATTTTGATAACGTCTGTTGCTTTGAAAAATTAATCAAATATTATTTGTATGATATATTTTTCACAATTTATCCGTAACTTATCAGAGAGTTTTCAATAAAAAAAAATAATTTAAAGATTATCAATTTATCAATCAATTCGCTAATTAATCAATGAATAGATATCTCAATAATAGGTAAACTTACTATAATCCTTATTTGCAATTCATTAATTAAAATGCATCGCATCTTTGCATTCTTCATTTTTAATAATACATCATAACTTAATCCTTGTTTTTTGATCTCTATTGAAAATGGCCAACGAACATTCTCATCATCCAGTACCACACAATTCATACTATCACATTCATCCGTCATTGTATTGATAATCCATTTGAGAAGCGCTATTTCTGTTTGCTTTTCACCACAAATTAGGTATACCAAAGCATCAGGTAATGTAATTTTTTGTTCCTAAAACTCACACAGATTTTCCTATATTTATATAAATAGATTTCTATATATTTATATATTTGTATATTTTGAAGATTATATTAGCATTATTTCCTAATCTCTGATCTTTTATTCTAATTCAAAATATTTTAACGAAAGAAAAAAAAAACTACCTCAAGGAAAAAAATCCTCAATTCTCAATCCTCAATCATTCATACTAACTAACCTCATCGGTTCTTTCATATTGAACCACTCGATTGGTAATATTTTCCGGTACGGCAGTTATAATAACCGTATCCCAATGGGTTAAATAAATTGGTTCAAGAGCAATTCGAAAAGCACGAGGTTCCCTATTTCCGGAAAAATGGATACATTTAAACAAATGTACCCGGAAGAATAGTGATATTGGCAAATTGTTAGTACAAAATACCTGCAATCGATTATATATATAATAATTAGGTAACAGGATATCTTCATTACTCCTCTTAATTTCTGACAAGTTTTTGTATATAATACTGTACAATCAATGTAAGTATTACGAAGTTTCCATGAATCCCTAAAAATCTTACTTTATTATACATATAAGTTGAATCCAGCGATTTCAAAAAACAATGGAAAATTTTTTGCGATATAAATATGATATATTTGAATATCAGATACATAAATGCTTAAAATCTGACTTAAAATATCATTCTCTCGTTTATTAAAATTATATTATCAAAAAAATCAAAAAAAAAAACGAAAATTACATTTTTGCTTAGATTTTTTTTTTTAAATAATACTGTTACAACAATTAAGTTTAATATTTTCCTTCAAAATACTAACATCATAAATGAATTCGGAATGTTGTGAAAGTCGTTTGATTGGTATTATTTTCGTAAATATTTTATCTATAAAAAAAGGCAAATATTATCATCATCATCATCATCATCATTTATCTGTCGTCTACGTACTTAACATCATCTTTATTTTTATTTTTAAATAATATTTAAGCAAACCTTTTCTCTCATCATTTTTTGCTACTTGAAAGGATGATGTAGTTAGCGCTAAATGCCAATCGATCATTTCAAATGGTGAATTGTTCCACAGTTTAATCATTAGTAGTGATGCACCAGAACTCAGCTTTTGTCTCTTAAATATATACATTTTGTAATTTCATAATTTGGATGGAGGAAAGGAAAAGATATTTTATATTGTGGGTGGCTTATTTTTTCAGCACTGAAACAGAACTGAATGAAAATTATAAATGCAAATATGTCTGTGTACAACTGAATTTGCATTTTATAAATATATCGATTATAACAACAAACATTATTCATTATAATTAAATAAACACTACTTGTAATTATGCATTTTATAATATTATTAAAAATATGTCAAATGTTTCTCGTTGAAATTCGAGATTTTTGCTAACATATATTTACATATATGTAAGTTCATACTATTATAAATTAAATGAAAAAATTCATCATACTTTCAGAGCAATTTGTAATGGAAAATTTCTCCTCTCTGTTGCGCATTTATCCATTTCAGCCTGTAAACGTACTCCAAATGATAACTGAAATAAATAATTCAATAAAACAAAATTTACCTTTAATTCATTCATCTTAGCATTTTTAAAAAGGCAAGAAAAAGAAAAAACAAATTCAAGCTTAAAATTACTACCTTTACTTGAGAAAAAAAAACCACTACTTATACCTAAGCAAAGCAGTAATTTCAATCAATAAAAGGCGAAAAAAAAATCTATTTTTTGAATGCATATAAGTTCCTTTTCATTCAGTTTCAATGCTGAAAAAAAAGAACTATGAATTCAACAGAATCTCGACAATATTTAAGTAAAAACTGTCAGTATTTTTTATCTTATTCCGCATGGCAAAACAAATTTTATCAATCGCTATTTTTGATCTAATTATCACAGATTAAAAGAAAAATGCTTTTTGGAGTAATTATTCTTACCTGCATCGCTAATTGATCTACTTCAGCAATACGCTTCTTGACTTCTTTATATTTTTGTAATGTACCACTCATAGCTTGAGCACAATGATCAACCGAAATGACATTTTCTATCTTTGGCTCTGATTCTCGATCATTTTCGGCAGAAACAGTTATCCCACTTCCACCAGCATCGAAATCCATACTATCGATTTCTTCGTCGATATCTTCCGGAAATATGAAATCATCCATGCCGAAATGTTTGTTTAGACGATCACTATTAATAATCTGAAATTTGATATTCACAGTATTATGACAGACATCCATAGTTTCATCGAAATTCTAATTTCTCGCTGCAACACGATTTCTTCACATCAGTTATGACAACATGCATAAAATTTTGTTTAGAAGAAGAAATTTATTTATGATTATATTGACAATTATCAGTAGCTTAACTTTTTTGAATAAAATGTACGATACACTTTCAGTATTAAAAAATTTATCACAGAATTAAGAGTCAAGCAAACAAAATAATACGAAAAAGCAAACTGTAACTTTACAAAATTGGAATATCAATGATAAAAACAAAAACTTCATTCGATATTTCCTATATTGCCGTATGAATCAATTCCTTATTAGAAATTAAATAATGTTAGTTTTCGATACAGAAAATGTCTAGTATTTTAGCAGCTTTACATCGAAAAATACTGATTATTAAATACGGCAATTTTAATTTCAGTTAACAAATAATAGGATAATTCCGTCTTTATTTATGCTAAAATATAAATCAGCATTATCCTAGATTAATGATGTCTAGAATTTATCAGCTCGAAATTGAAGAAAAAAGAAATCAAAAATCTTGGCAGTTCAATGGTACAAATGTAATAAACAGATAAAATGAGTCGGAAGAATAACTGTGTTCATCGGCTTATTCTCACCAAACATAAATATCTATAAAAACTAAAGTTAAATGACTGGAAGTAAAATTGCATGACTAACAACTCAATCAGCAGAAAGACAATTTAAATAATTTAATAATTTTAAAATTTAAATAATTTTGAAATATTCCTAAAATAAAATATTGGTAAATCCTATCGTTCTTTTTTGCGAGCAGAATACTCTATACTATACAACTGTTCATACAGTCTTTCCAATTCTGCGTTCCTTCTTCCAAATTTTTGAATTTTGTTCAGAATCAATTCTCGTCGTTTTCTCAATTCTGATGTCGTGCCACAATCACCATAAAGCTCGACGATCAAAGTAGCTAACTGAAATTAATTTCAGCTATTCTAAAATCTTTGAAATTTGAATACCGTAATTTGCAGAAAAAGATGGGTACTGTACTTACTGCTGCGACATCTCCCAAACTGAGGATCATTTCCAAGATCTCAATAGCTAGTAGTGATAATTTCCCTTTATCCTGCTTGTAGACATCTTCTAGACGACCCATTACCATTTCACATTTCTCCTCAATTACTTCCATGAATTCTTTAGCACCGCCATATAAAGTATCATTTGACTGCACATCACCATATGCTACATGATATGGTAACTCCGACTGACTCATAATTGAGAGGTAACAAATACATTCTAACAAAACGCGTCCATGTTCCAACGATTCATTTCGCCAAGGATATCTTAAGAATTTTATTCGTTTAGACAACGACGAATGCATGATTTAATAATAAACTCTCATGAAAACTTAAACCTACGAATTCCAAATTACAAAAGTTTGTCAGCAAATTTATTACAGTAATTCTGGTAGCAGCAGAAATCAGAAACACACCTGGCGATAGCATTCAAGAATGCATTAAACATGTACAAAGGATTCTTATTCGGTGGATCAGGAGCTAATACTAAAAATGCCAGGAACGAGGAACAAACAGAATGATATATCGATACTTTAAGATCATGAGCTGCTGCTAGTACTTCGATCGAACACCTTAAAATCGCATCGGCCTAGAAAAATTTAGCATCCAACATTTTTTGGACAAAGAAGAAAAACTATATTGAAGACGAAAACTTGCACTGTATGTATAAAAAATATCACTACAAAGAAATTTTAATGAATTCATGAAATTTATAATTAATATTAAATAAAAACTATTCAAATCTTAATAATTCTATAAAATGATTCTTACTTGAGTCTAGAAATTTTTATCAAAAACAAATGATATATATGGCGAATAAATGAATTTTCATAGCAGAAAAAGGTTAACCTGAGGAAGTGAATTGCAGGTCAAGCTTAACATTCCAACCTGGATGTAAATTTCAATCTTGATTGCTGAACTAGATAATGATGCTACTGTAATGAAGATATATGCTATACAACCTCGCAGAAATGTTTCACCCGCACGAACAATCTTTTTTTGACGAACTACATAGAAGCCAAGAGAGCATACTTTTGTGGCAAGATACTAAAATTTAATCGAATTAACTGAATCGAACCTACAAAACAATAAAGAAATTACGGGAAATATAATTAGAAGTCCGATTTTTTGAATTAATTATAGCTACTCTGATATCATACGAATGCATTAAAATTCACTGAAAAACACGAATCTATCATTATAACGAAGGAATTTCTACCCAAAGCTTCTCGATTTAAGAATTCAAATTCAATCTTTTGCAGTACTAAAATCCGAAAACTTACAGCAATAACATTATCCAGATTTGGAAAAGCTGCTCGTGCATCAACAAAAAAATCAAGCGCTCGCTCCGGATCTGCTTCTAACTTAAATCGATCCAAAGCACGGATAATGTAAAAGTTAGCACGCTGCTTTTCTTCGTCGGTTGAAAGTGCATTTAAAGAATCATGAAGCATCTGGCAAATACCAAGTATCTACAAGATTCCAGATTCAGAATTCACTAATTCTTGAACAACAAATTCGAAACTGAAATTTAAAAGTGACGAAATGGAATTCAAAACGGTTGTCTAATTCTTTAAGAAAAATTAAGTTTAATCATATAAACATGTAAAATAGGAGATATATGAAAAGCATATTAACTTTCATCTTTGCTGACCACACTATTTTCTTTTGCGTTTGTAATATGCAGTTATGACTTTATTTAAAATAATAACTAACCTGAGTTGCAAGTTGGAAATCATCAACGGACGCAAGATCACAGGAGCGCGTGAAAGCGGATAACACAATACTGGCGCAATTTCCGCGTAGTTTCGCATTGCGGAATAAACCCACTAAAGTTTGAAAATGGTGCGATATAATTAAATCTTTCATGTCATTAATCCACTGCGTAATTTTTTCAACAATACATAACAGTTCGTCCATGAAGGCTTCGTACTTCTGTAAAATTTCCCAACTTTTTTTGGAGTTTTTGTAATTTGATCATGAATAATTAAATTATGCAACACAGAAAAAATGATTTGATAACATAGAAATACCCTCAAAGTATGCCCGATCTAACAATTACGATAGATCATAAGAATGCACTAAATAATTCATACGATCTAATGCTGGCTTACAGAGTAGTGATTCAAAACAAACTTTATCAGGTGTAATTCGTTTTATAATTACTTCCAACATAACATCAATCTCATTTAAAGTAAAATAACGAGCCGCAAATTCAATCCACACAATCGTGCATTCTATGAAATCTCGAATACTTACTAGATGACTAAAATGAAATTAAGACAGAAATAATTTTAAAAAAATGCGTTCAATTTATTAAAAAAAATTGAAAATCAAAATTTCAATTTCTCGAAACTTTTTTCGTAATTTTTGTTGCGCGGATGAAGCTATAATGAATTCAAAATATATCAACATCAGTGAAAACTTACATAACTTTTTGCCAGCAATTCTTTAAAATAATTCTTTTTGGCTCATCATTAATATTATTTTCCATCAATCTTTTACCAAAAACGCGAAGCTCCATACAAGTTACATTTTCAGAGTCAACGACCTGAAATTGAAAAGCAATAGATAACAGTCTTTTTTAATCAGTTATATTCTTACTAGCAAAAAGTTAATTATAATATATCCCAAAAAGTATGGTATCACCTCGGAATCACCGGCATAAACTTTCATACTGATGAAGCAATCACAAAAACCATTCATCCCAATTCATATCTTAGTGGAAAAAGCTTCAAAAGTTTCACACAAATTTCAATTTAAAAAAAAAGAACTGAAAATTATTTAAAAAACTGTGAGAAGTTATTTTTGAATGCTTAGCAATAACATTCCTGAAAAAATTCATTACAAATCAGGCACAGAAATGTTCACTTTTATTCCTCGAAAAAAGAAAAGAAATTATATCAAATTTCTCAAATCAAATAAGAGTTGAATTATGAAAGAAGGAGAAGGAGGAAAAGAAAGGAAAAAAGTGAATATATTAATTTTTATTTAAAAAGCTCGACAATTCTTCGTAATTTTCCGATAAATTAAAGTTGTCGCTTTTGTTACAATTCATCATTTATAATTTAAAATTAAAGCACTAATATTTTATTCACCAACCAATTTACAAGCATCCAATGCGTGCTTAGAGAGATAATCGGAAGATATAGCAAGCAAAAATGGAAGCAAAAATGTTGATCGTTTCGCATTATCCGCACAAAGATCCCAGAGAGATTGCAATTCATCATATGTTGTAGCATTATACGCCACACATTGAATGATCCATTCCAAAGCTGGCGTTAGTTCTGGCAATCTGAAATGTATAATGATAAATTGATGTTAACGAGGAAGAAGCAATTATTTTTGATAGCTTGAAACTAAACAAATAAAACAATTACAATTTGTACCTGATTTCTGATTACAAGTTTGAATAAAAAACCCAGCTAAAATTTCAGTAGCTAAATAAAACATTCATAATAAGTTACTTATGACATTATCTCTTATCTAGTGCAGATTATTTATTATCATTATTTTATTTTTTAACTTAATTATTTGATTTATTAGATACTCATTTGACATTATTCGAAGACTTTATTTCAGATTTAAGATGTGAATGGTAAGAAATTGAGATTCAATGTACTTAGTGGATCGCACAATAAAAATCAGTATTAATATTATCTCTGACCTCAGCTTTTGTGACACGAATTTATCGTTTTCTAATATTCTTTTACATTTTACTGTAATCTAATTTTTTGTCCTTTCCTAAGATAGTAAAAAAACTATCTAGGCTCAGTAATACTAATCTATTCAAATATTATGAGCTAATTTCTGGTAAGTAGCGCGCAAAACATTTCATTTCAAAATGTTCCGGGGAGAGAGAAAATAGTTTCAAGAATTTTCAAGTTTTCAAGATTTCAAGTTTTTTTTATACTTCAAGTTAAAACTCTACCCCTTCCGATAACCGGCCTCAAAGAGAAGGGTCTCGCTACTTTTGACCACTACCTCCTCATTCTGAGAATGGATAATTTGGCGATATAATTTGCGCGATATATATATATATATATTCAAAAAAGCAAAACCGATTGAATCGAGATTGTATTAATCCAATCATTCAAACATCTCCAGTGCGGTTCACGATCATTCGGAGTAAGCCGCATAGCAATACGACACAGATAAGCACGAGCATAACATGATACCAATGGATTCGGCAAAGACATCGGAATTTTCGCAAGGCGCAGCAAATTTACTGATAGAGATTCCGCATCGAAAAAACGGATGCAACCGATAAGAGCAGTTTCCACTACAATATGCATTTTTATATAAATCGATAGCAAACAAATATAAGAGCAAATGAATAAAGAAGAATGTCAATCGTACTGAAAAAATTATAAAGTAGTATATCTGAAATTTTTTAAAATTCAAATTCGATAACAGATTTGATTGATTATGACTGTTATACTGAAGTCCGAAATAAAAATAACCGTAGAAACGTGATAAGAATTCTGTGATATCACCAATTTTATAAAACCAATTTCTTGCAATATTACGTGTTTGCTTCGGTACATCATCTGTTGTAAAATTGTTTGGTAGTTGATTTAAACCCGCTTCGGCACGTTCCTTATTTGCTTCGATATACAAGCGATCATAGACCAGATATCCGAACTTATCCAAAACATCTGTTACAAGAACAAACTGATGTGGATAGCAATTAATTTCCGGTACTGATCCGAGAACATTTGCAATTTCTATTGCCAACTGCAAATGATAAAACGTCAATCTCTTTTACAAAGTAGCGATGTTTCAAGATGAAATAATATGGAAAATAGTATCAATAAAACATGGAAAGTTAAACAAAAAATAAAACAAACATTAATAGATTCTATTTTTTTATTTTTGGCCCAAGCTATTTCCAAATTTGTGCGCAATTCGTTGATTTTAGTCAAATTCTCCTCCTGTGATTGTTCAGCTAATTTTTTCCATCCCGATACATCCTCCAGTTGTTCCAACCTCAAATTTTTTGATTTATAAATGCAAATAATTTTGTATATTTTAGTTGAATTTATTGTCCTACTATTTAAAAATTTTTAACTACCAGGATTTTTTCAGTCAGTTCATTCTATCAGTAGTAGACTAAAAAAAATAATATCATTCTCTATAAAGAAATCTCAGATCTGAAATGAGACTGTAATATTTACAAACAAATATGAGAAAAACAAATAGTATCAAATATTTTAGATACTAGAAAACTAGAAATTTCTTTTTCCTACATTTGTGAAGAAAAAACAAACGACAAAGAAAATAGAACTCATTCAATTTTTTGGAAGAATAGACGAACACATTTAGAAAGTTTCTTTTCCCTAACCCACTTTTTTTTTCACCTATGCACAAATGATCTGTACCACAATTTATTTAAATTTAGCTTAACAATATATAATTTCTCTCCATTTAGTACTATTATACTATTTACTTCCATCTACCAATTTTTTTGCCAATTAAAGCACTATTCAACGATAAATCAGTAATACTGGACGTATAAATGAAATTAGCTTATTAAAAGAAATTCAAACTGTTTATTAATTTGTCCTGAAATAGAGAAATAAAAAAACAGAAAATTAAAACACAGTAACAAATAAAAACCTTTGTGCCGCACGTTTAGCAAACGATAAATCAGTTCTTTTCAAATCCGGAACACAATGTAAATATAAAGTTTTTGAGTCATTGGCATCCGAATAAGATTTCAATATATCTCGCTTTTTTGATGACCAAGATGTAAAACCCGGTAATTCCTAGAAGAAAGAATAAAAAAATTAATAATCTCTATGTTATTATATCTTACAACTAAGAAACACATCCTCCAAATAAACACTGTTTAACTAAATTTAACATAAAAGAACCCTTACTGACAGGATTTAGCGTCACTTATTCTGTATATAAATCAGATAATGAAAGATACCTTTTCAGTAGTAGTAACTATTTCATCGTCTTTGCTAATCAAAGTATTAGCTAATTTTGGTTCTTCTTTCTGCTTTGAAATGACTGGTAATAAGTCTTCCGCAAAAACTGTACTACTCCTTTTACAATTATCTATAGTAGCACCTAGAATAAAAAACATTAATTTTCTACCAAAGATAAACTCACTGAATGCAATTTAAGTTTACTGACAACAATAAACAGCAATATAATCACTGAAGATTCAATAAACTTCAATATATTCATAAAAATTACTTAATCTCCACAGCTCCTAAAAATTTCTATTACAGTGACCTAATTCTTAAAGATTTAATAATGGAGTTGGATTAATTTTAAAACAAACAACCTAAAGGATCAGGAAATTCTTGAAGTTCTGATTGCTTAACTTCTGGTTCTTTTGCATTAACATTTCTTTTTCTTAATGGTATCAATGGATCAATAAGAACTATTGCTCTGCTACATGACCAGGTTTCAGCTTCTCGTTGCCACGAACGATAACGAGCTTTCCATTTCCATATTACTAATGAATCATTGAATAAGCCATCTTTCATTCTTAAATAAAATCCGTCATTAATAACTTTATCAGTATTACAGTTAAAAAACATCACCCTTCAACCTGTAACTATTAGACTGAATTATCCAGTAAACCAATTGTTTTACTGAAATCTAAAAATTATTAAAGATAATAAATACCAGGTCAACACTTGTACAATGATATGATAAATACAAGCTGTCATAACAGATAACATAATTCATAATCATCAACCTCACGACCCTTATTTATCTCAAGCTAAAATTCCTTAATCGCTATACCTTTGGATGCATCCACTGAACATTTATATTTAAATTTCTTACCAAGCAACTCAAAACTTAATCCTAAAATCATTAGAAAAAATAAGTTCTTCAGACAAGCATAACATCAACAAATCAATTTACCATCTCATACTTTTAATTTAATTTACACCCACATTATTTGAGATTCAATCGTAATCTCATCCCCAATCCTTTCACTTCATTCGAATCTTTTACAGCGAGAAATATGAAGATTTTTTTCGTAGAAATTCTCGATTAATATTAAAAACGATTTTGCAAATTCTGGCTTGATTCCATATCAAACTAAAACTCGTTCAGAGAGATACACTACAGTTATTTGTTTCAACACAGTAAATCTAAATGCTTTCACTTTAATTCGAATTTTATTTTATTCGCATGACATAAATACGAAAATCTATTACAACTACCATTTAAAAAACTAATTGGTTCTGTTCTGCAACAGAAAGATACACATTTATAAATACAAGCAATACTGCCTTAAGAAGACTAGAACTTTGCATTTATAATGCAAGAACAAAAATACCCGAGACAAAATCTCGTAAATATTTAAAAACATTCAAAAATTTCATATTCTTCTATTCTATCAATCCTTCCAACGGTCGTTTTCGTAGTCATACTTTGTTGCTGCTCCTTCAGGAAGTGGTTTTTCCAATATTAATATCTTTCGCATTGCGTGATGCTTCCATTCATCACTCAGTGTGGGCACTTGTGGAGGACAACCTGAAAAATGGCTCATTAAAAGAAAAAAGGGCTTAATATAAACGAAAAAATTGAATAAACAAGTAAGACAAATGCTAAAAATGGATTTGAAAACTAAATAGAAAGCAAAAGATTCCGATTGCAACAAAAATAGTGCTCAAATTTCAAAACTAAACTTCTTCTTTAATAAGGATGAATTTAAAATCTTAATTCGGAGCAGTTCTATAATTCAAATTCAAATAAAAAGGAACAACAGGATAAACAATAACTGGAGAGAAAATCATTATTAATGGACGATCTAATACAATTAAGTTGTGGTAAATGAATCAGTACAATTTTTTAATCTTAATACTCAATATATCCGCAATAAATGAGTATTAAATTATGAAAAAATAAAAGCAATATATAAATTACTAGAAAACATACTGTAATGTTTAAGCAGACCCACTAATCCGAGAGCAATTGATATCCAAATCAATATATAGGCCCAGTACATTTTCCAGTAAACATTCCATCCCAACAATTCAGCCTGCGTTCGCTGGAATGAATACCTGTACAATAATTTTTTCTCTTCCATTGTTAATTTATTCCAGTCACCTTTTTCTTTTTCACGAATCGGTTTGATGATTTCATCATCAGCTCGGAATCTCAGCGGTGGATATGGACGATCCGTTGAATCAATGAAATGCTGAAACAAAAAAAAAAATCTTCGCAAGAAGAATAATTAAGTCAAGATTAAACACAGTTTCTTACCCCTCATAAACTATGAAATGATAAAAATAAAAACAAGATGAATAAATCCAAAACAGTCGTTAATGAATGAAATCAGTGATATAATTTTCAAACACTGCTAAAGTCTTCCAAAATGAAAGCAAAAGACGAAGTATGATTTAAAACTAAACTAAATTAAATAACGTATATATATGTATATATACATATATATAAACTACTGAAATTATAAGAAAACAAAAATATTACTACTCAAACTTTATAAAAAAAACATAAACAAAAATACCATCATTGAAATTTTCGAATAATTTAATCAAGAAAATTTGAAGAATTTGACATTTAAAAACTTACATATCCACCGCTTGAGGGTCCTACAATGGCTCGCTGACCAATACGTTGCTTTTGCCAACAATATTCTTTGTGATGTTTGGCAGATAAAAGAATTGCATGACGAACAATATATGGTGTCGATTTAGACTGGATAATAACTGAATTGAGTAAAAGGACCATTATCTGCTAAAAAATAAAAAATAAAAAAAAATTAATTAGTTAAATCAATTTTAAGAAATAATGCTCGCGATAAATCGATCAGTGTCATCATAGACATATAAACGATAGATAGTCGAATAAATTTCAGTATTAATAAAACTCTTTTTGTTATCTCTTTGTTATCTCAATAAAAATTTAGATTCAAAATTTTAAAATTAATATTAAAGTAATCAGTAGTAAACTGATATACTGAGGAGAGTGAAATAAATAGTTGACATTAGTAAAATTTGCTAAATCCTACAATAACGACTACATCGTAGCAAGAGAAGCAATATTTGATTGCACAGAATCTGAATATTCACACTCCCATACAAATCAATACATTTCCATGAAAATAACAAAGAATAATGTGAAATATCTCCTTTACTACATTCTTTACTAATATTAAACAACGATATGAGATTTCTTGCAATAACGTGAGAATTTATGTTAATGCTCTATCATCATCATCTTCTATATCAAATATATGCATAATGATAGGTATAATATCTATACTGATGGTATAGATATGTATAATATCTATACTGATGGTATAGATATGTATAATATCTATACTGATGGTATAGATATGTATAATATCTAACTGATGGTATATGTTATCAAAAGATCGTGTGAATCCCTCATGCTAGCATAGTAAGAATCGTAAAGTACGTGAGAAAATCCACACAAATGCCAATGATATAATTGAACTAAAAAATTTATGTTAAATATCATATCACTACAGCAGTTACTTAGTTCTTATAGTATGACGCAAATAAATATATTATATTCGAGAATACTAGCTAACCATTCTCGAGACATGTGTCAAAAATATCCGCGTACTGAAATCACATGTATGGAATTCGTGGCAAAAAAAACAAGACCTATGTGAAATTCATTTGTCTCGACGGAATTGTTGGGATTGCATCCTTATTTTTATAACCGAATTGCAGTTGTGATTTCTGGAATTTATTCCGAAATAATCTCGAAGCATTTCCTTTCTACTGGTTTTTTTTAGTTACTACTTGCAGTATAGATGATGAATCTTTCATTTCGTTTAGTTACTTTCTTTATACTGTCATTTCTTAGATTTTTATAACTCAGATAATACAAAAATTTTCTCAGGAACAATCCGGTAGCAATTATTTTCCTCTGGTTTTTTTTTTTAATTATTGCTTGCCAAGATGAGCATCATATTTCGCCTTTAATTTTCTATTTTTCCGCTGTAGCATTTTTTGCTGGCTATTTTGTATGATTTTTGTTTGCCAATTATTTTGTTAATTATTCAGAAATCTTGTATTTATGAAGAAAATTCGAAAAAGATCATTTCGAAGTTTCATAAAAATCATTAAGACTATTAAAACAAACGGAAGATTTTTTTTCCATAAAAACTTTCAGAAGTTATTTCAGGAAAGATTAACATAAATATTTTTATATTTTTAATTATATTGCATTAATTTTAAGGTACAAAAGATGTTGAGTGCTAGTGGTAGTAGTAGTGACGTGAATCCTGACTTACTTCAAGAAGTTCGTTTATATGAGAATAGTGTGGAACGTGAACGAGTTGATAATATGAGTGAATTATATGCCGTTTTAAATGCCTTGGAATGTTTGGAAAAGTCTTTAGTCGAGATTGCATCGCTGCCAAAGAATATACTGCAGAATGTTCAAAACTTCTGGTTGCAATATAAGGTTAGTTGAAAATAGAAATTTAATTACGGTATGGGAAAAAAAAAGTTGATATATGTTGTTTAAATATTGATTTGAAATGAAAAATTTCATTTATTATTTTATGAAACATTTGAAGTTATGCTTTAGGCAGTTAAAATTAAAGTTGAAATTTCAGAAATTCAATTACAGGTCGATTGTAAATTCAGAAAAAATGGAAATATTATAAGCAAAATAGATTATGTTTGAAAATTTATATTAAGGAAAAAAACTGATGTAAAGAGTGAAATTCTTATATCACTTGTGAAATTGGTTATTTCAGTAATTCGATTTTAAATTAAATTTTTATTTTAAAGGTAGCTTTACGATTGGTACAATGCGATATCGATGAATTTGTGAAGAAATATCGTGTGGAATGTCCAGCAGCACTAGAAAGAATTCGTGAAGATCGGCCAATTACTGTAAAAGATGATAAAGGAAATACATTGAAATGTATTGCGGAGATTGTAGAAATGTTTATCACATTTTTGGATCAGCTAAAATTGAACGTTCGAGCGGTTGATGAGCTATTTCCGACATTAAATGAACTGAATGTTTCTATCAATTCGATGATTACGTTACCGGATAATTTTGATGCAAAACTTAAAGTAATACAGTGGTAAGGAATTATCCTCATTGATAAAAATTTTTGCCAGAAATTTTCCGCTCTTCATAAATTTTTACTCAATTCTTTTAAAGTGAAATTAGATATTTATGATCTTATGGATTGCCCCAAAAGCTTCAAACAAATTAAAAAAATTGATATTATATCAAGTAAGTAATTTGATTTTGGATGCACCTTTAACTGATTATTATTGGCTAAATACTTTAGAACGTTTTATTGCTACGGAATGTGAATAAGTGAATTTGAGATAATCGCAGTTAACATTTGATCTCGAAAATAAACAACCTCATAAAGTATTAGTATTCAATTTTTCTTGATGATCGCCATGAAGATAAATTAAACTTTCGTTAAATTCAGAAGGGAATTAAAGAATTCTTTATTTTCTATACTAAACTACCAATGATTTGGAAATCATTTGTCAAGTTATAAGGTGTTGGAAAGTATTTCATAATGATATTTCATTATTTTTAGGCATGATAAACTGAAGAGTATGAGTGCAAGTGAGGAAATAACGGATGAAGATGCACGGCAAATGATTTTCGATCTCGAAACTGCCTATAATTCTTTCACTCGTTTCTTACATAACTCTTGAATGATGCTCAGAATTTTATTTGAGTATTTTGTTTGTAATGTATTTTGTAATATGTGCTATAGATCTTTCTATGTCATAAATTTGTCTTTTATGAAATTAACGATCTGTGATTCAGTTAAATGAAATGCTTTGATGATCACCATCATAAGTCTTTTCCAGAACTTGCTTTCCTTTGTTTTGCATATGTTCAAAATACATATATTTTAATTGATTCCTTGATGATTTTGCCCTGTTAGAACTTAATAGTTTTTGAAAATTGTATTCTGAAAACTTTTTTCCCATTCTAAAAATATATAAAAAGCTTAATAAAAAAGGAAGTTTTTTCATTCAAGAATTGCTTCATATAATGAATTGAGATTCTTCTTTCAAATTTGATTCTCGCGTTTAAATGATGCAGAAAGACTAATTCTTAGTCTTTCAGATTTAATTCCGTAAAAACAACAGGACAGTTTTTAATTAATTTTCCTATGTATTTATCTTAATAATACTGCTAAGTGATAATAATATGCATATGCATCTTATCATTTCTAGATATTGAAGAACTGTTAGGAAAGTAGGTTGAAAAGGAAATCAGCAAGTTTCGTTATTTGGATTGATAAGAAATATTGTCTATGATTTGTTCAACTGATTTATTTATGAATAAATTGAAAATATTATTTGCTAAGCAAGTGTGTTCCATTTGCTTAACTATAATATTTCAGATTATATCTGAAAATCCATAGTTAAAAAAAATGGAAATGTCCACTTTTTGATTATCATCTTAAACGATTTAGTGATTAAACAGATCAATTCATTACACCTGAAAATATGCTATCATTATATCTGCAAGCGGAGTAGATGATAGTTCATTTTGAACTTTCTAATTTCATGATTCGAGACTGAATCATGTAATTGTCTCAAATTTAACTATTTAATTTTGTTTTTTGGAAATATAAGTGGAAACTGAACACCGTAAACGTGAATAATTTAAGGACGAACTTTGCACGACCGAAGTTTATAGTTGTAGTCGTAGTAGGTATAGGAGTAGTGTGTGTATGAGAAATGGATGGGGTTGGTTGTGAGGTTTTGAATGGTATTTATTTTGGGGTATTCAGCCAGTTCGTGTTTGGATTACGTGACGTGAATGACGTCAAAGGCGACTTTAGAAATTCCAGTAGTGTGACATGAAGTAAGGATTCTGAAATAAGGATTCAATTTGGGTAATTTCTGCTTCATATCAAGATGTCTTGCTTGTAGCTTACTTAAGTACACTTATGCATTTCAGGATACTGGAAATATTGTATATGTTGGTGTTTTTGTGTAACAAATGTGTAGCTAGTATATTCCTTCTACAACTATATCTGTTTTGATAAAATTTTTAGGAATATCATTTAACATGAATATCATTTGATATGAGTGCAATAAAAAAAGGGATATGACTTAGTCTATTCAATACCTTGTGTACAGAAATATTCGGACTTTAATTTGCATACAGGTTTCTTAGATGAGCTGGTTTAGATATGGATCGTTCGTTCATAATCTCATAATGTTGTGCCGTTTCAGGATTCGAGTAAAGTAAACGAGTAGTTTTGAATAATTATATTTCATCTGTTATAAAAATGCCATTAGCACGAGATTTATTGTATCCAGATCCGCAAAAGGTAGGGAGATTTGCTGCATTAACTTTCAAACTGGTTTCATTCTTTCACTAAAGAAAAATATATTATGTTTCAAACTTGTACTATCTTTTTTTGAATATATATTGTTTAGTCCCTTATTCAACTCCAGCCTTAAATGACTATGATATTCTTAATATAAAAATTATTATAGTGATTGGTAGTATCTGTATCAATAGAAATTTGTTGACAACAAAAATGGCGAAGTTTAAGTGATAGCACATGTTGCCATATACCATCATTTAACTTGCAAATGTTTCATTGTTCTTTATATCATTTTGATGTTTCATATGTAAATTTAATGAACTTGAACTTTCTTTTTAAGGAAAGAGAACGATGTAAGTTGAAAAGGTTAGTTCAGCAACCGAATTCGTTTTTCATGGATGTAAAGTGTCCAGGATGTTACAAAATCACAACAGTATTCAGTCATGCTCAATCGGTGGTAGTATGTGTTGGATGCAATACGGTACTCTGTCAGCCGACTGGTGGAAAAGCTCATTTAACAGAAGGATGTTCATTTCGGAAAAAGCAGCATTAATATCGAAGTTGTACCTGTTATTTTACATTAAGAGTATTAATTAATCTAACCTGTGAATTGTTATTTTTCACATTTTTGAGTTGTTTACAATAGTTACGCAATATGGATTATTGACCACTAATGTCTCGTTAGAATGAATTTTTATCGATGTTAGGTGTTGGTTGACTTCCGATATCAAAGGATGAAATATAGAATTTAAAAAATGAAATTCAAGTTTGATGAATCGAAATTAAAAAAAAAAACATTTTTTTAGCATTTATACATATTTTCTCGGAATAAGTGGTATTGTTTCTATCTGCATACTTAAATATTGTTGCGATATTTTGTTAACGTTCAAAATAAACGATGTTGAAAGAACTACATCTTTCTTTACCTCTCTTAACTTTCCGAGCAAAAATACCACTTGAATATATTTTTCGCTACCTAAAAATTCAGAAAATACTTTCTGATGAGTATTCATATAATGCGGCAAGTAACCATTCAGCTTAACATATTTATACTGTTGTAAAGTTAGGACTATTTGCATATCTCTGAAAAAGTATTTGATATCAAAAATTATCACAAATGTAGGCTGGAAGGATTTAGTTTTTATTTAAATAAATTGAAAATTCAGGTACTGATTTTGATTCTCTTGATACAATTTGCTGGGATATTTTGCGATATTTAAAACTCAAAAATTATTTAATTAATTGTACAGTTGCAAAAGGTGTCATACAATCCTGCCACTCAACATGCCAAAATGTCGGGTTTGTGAATAAGTATTGTGTGTATAATTCCATATATCAAGTTATTTTTGTCTTAGAAAAACCTGTTTAAATTAAGAGTATGAAATTGTTTTTGCTTTAAAGAAATTTATTTAAATGAAAAAATCCGCTTCAAGAAAAATTAGCGTAGAAACTTTGCATAAAAATTAGATTAATAGGGTTTTTGAAATCTTTTTGTTTTTGTTTTTTTTTTTTTAATGAAAAAATTATAAGAATTTTTATTAAATTTTAATTTCTGAAATTATTACAATGAAAATAAATTGTTGAAATAAACATATCGATCATATCCTTACGGAATTGGTTTAGGTCGGAATATTTCGTTTTTTCATTTAATCGATTTAGCGAAATTGATCCTTGACTATTACCGTAACTTTTTCAATATCTACAACTATTGGAAAGGATAATACCGAAAGGGATTGCGGCTTAGTGCTTTCATATTCCTGACTCTAACTTATGGCAATATTCCTACTCGTTTTAGGATTTGGCTGATTTTCATCTATTATCCGTTTCGAGAATGCTATATCGGTAATTTTGTAAAATGTTTTTGCATGAGGATTTTCATCAATGAATTTCGGAATTTAAAAATTAATATATTTGTTATATATCAATAAAGAAGAATGATAAAATTTTAAGTTAATTTACAGTATGATTGTTAATTAATTAGGCGAGATAATTTAATAACTCAAAAATGAATTATAATTCAAATAAAATTTTTCAATTCTTTAACAAATACATTATTTTTTTTTCATTTTTTATATTTTCATTTTCAATTTTATTATTGTTTTATGATAAAATAACATTGATTTTTTTTTTTATATTTGCAGAAAACAGATGTACAAATTATCAATGATACCAACAACATTGATATATTACGAAAAAGTATTTCAGCAAGCTCATAATATTACTAATTGATGATCAACATTTTTTTTGTTTTGAAATTATAGAAATGATTACAATTCTGTCGTGAAAACGAAACATCAAACAAATAGATAGTGAGATAAATTTCTCATTTGCATTGTAAATTAATGCTAAAATGCTAATGAAACCATCAGTCATCTCCGACATATCTACATTCCTTGAAATTGTTTTTCACACGTTTTTTGTTGTTATCTTATCTAACAAATTTGCATTTTTATGCTCCCATGTCAATCTTCCTACTCAATCCTATTATAATATTTGTACCATTTCCAGTGTGTTTCCGGTGCTTGAATGCCTTCAAGAAAACCACTCCCATTCCCTAACACATATAAACCCAACACCAAAGGGAATATTATAGTATTTTTTTTTGGGTTCCTTCTTGGACATTCTACAGCGGACATTACTTAATCTTTTTCTTTAAATTATGTTATTGTCATTAAATTGTTTTACTGAAATCATTGGATTTATGTTAACTGATCTTATAATCGCTGTGTTTATTGATATGTTATCAAATATCGTAATAAAGGTTTAATTACTCAAGTTCGAGGATTGAGCTAGATAGCAAAATAAATCTGGCATACAACAAATTTTCACGACAAAAAATATTGGTGCCCAAGGTGAGGTATGTCTTCCAGTATAATTGTCAGAGCTAAACCCGTAAAAGCAAACCTCGACGGACTTTTCGATGAAATACAACAATTGGATCTAACTCAGCCGGATCAAAAATTAACAGTGGAAGAGTTGTGCCAGCAATACGAAACCAGGACAAGAATTATCAGGGAAAAGTTGATGCGCCTCGAAAGATATGTTGGCACTCTCGAAAAAGTCAACGACAAATGGCTGGAACACATTGAACTGGTCCCAAAATCGCAGAAGAAAGAAGAAGAGAAATATGAAGAAATGGCAAACGATGATAAAGGTATCTTAAATTTAATTAACATAGGTACGGATACTATCATAACCTTATCTATGTATAAAGATGATGCCGAGTTAGCTCTTAAACGCTTAACGCAAAATAAGGGATCTAGTTTAACTGAATGTCGTCCAGTAGTAAATTTGTCACAATTGTCGTTACAAACATTCAGTGGGGATCCTAAAACTTGGAGAGAATTTTGGAATGGCTTCGAAGCCTCTGTACACTCTCAAAACATACCCGACATACAAAAGTTAAACTATTTAGTTTCATGTCTAAAGGGAAACGCCCTACAGCAGTAAGAGGTTACGACAGGGCACCTGAAAACTACAAAATCATAAGGGAATTATTAGTGGAGAAATTTGGTCGTGTTTCCACCATAAGAAATTTACTATACAAGGAATTTATATCGATAAAACGCAATGATCGAAATTGGAAAACGACAGTCGAAGAAATGGAAAGAGTGTTAAGACAGTTAGAAGCAGTTGGCGAGAATGTAGAGCAACGTACTATTGAAACTATGGTGGAATCCAAACTACCAAATTGGATATTGAACCAGATTTATCAACAAAAGGAAGATGATCAGTGGTCCGTGGTAAAACTTCGACAGTTTCTTAGAAAAACAATCATTAGAAACGACCAAGTAATGGAATCGCAATATTCGGATAGCGTAAGTCGAAAACCTTTGATTAAACACCATCCTAATTCAATCATTCCAGAAACCTCTGCATTGATTGCAATGAAATCAAAGCAAACAGCTTCAATCGAAAGGAACCAGTCAAATCAAGGAAGTCCAAATTGGTCGACAAGTAAGAAAAGGAGACCTTGCATCTTTTACAACAACAATCACTGGGATAGCAAATGTCATATATATCCTACAGTCGAGCAAAGGATTAAACGATTGAAGGAAATTAAGGTCTGCCCTAATTGTTTCAATCTTGGACATAGTGAATTCGACTGCAAAGAAAGGGTAAGTTGTTTTTATTACAAGAAATCTCATAACAGCTCCATTTGTACCACTAACAACTCCAATCAGCCAAGGATTCTGGAATTGACAAGAGAAGGTTGTGATCAAGAATGCAAATATATCTGTTAATTCAAATAAGAAATTTGAAAAGAAACGAGTATTGCTTTTATGTAAAGAAGTTACTGTTTTTAATCTTAATAGGCCTGAACAGCAGGCAAAAGCCTTAGTACTGTTTGATGCCGGAGCTGATACAACCTTTATTTTGCAAAAATTGGTACATCGACTGAATCTCATAGAAACTAATGAAGAAGAATGCACAATCTCCTCATTTGGGAACAGAAATCCCAGGGTATGCTGCATAACTCAAACACAAATTGGAGTAAAAATAGAAGGTTCTAATCAAATGACTAACTGATGGCCATACTCATCGGAACACGAACAGCACAATTCGTCATGACACATCTGAACCTCACCAGTATAACGGTAATTTTATGGTCAGGTTCCAGATGTGCATTACACTGTATAAAAAATCATTCTAATCTACTGCCAAGATTTGTTCAAAATCGAGTTGAGGAAATACGTAAAACGAAATTTACCTTTCGTTATATTCCATCAGAAGAAAACCCCGTAGACGTGGCAACAAAGGGTCTTAATCCAAAACAACTCAGAGGTTTCAGGCCATAGTGGCATGGCCCCTCGTGGTTAGTACAAGAAGAAACTAACTGGCCACAATGGGAGTACGATTTTGACAATAACGACGAACCACAGGAAATTACCATAGCAGAGGTCTCGCGAATGCGTAAGGATCATAATTTTCAATTTATTGATGCTGGACGTTTTAGCAAATGGTTAAGACTATTACGAACAACAGCATGGATCCTTAAGTTTATTCGATTAATAACTAAAGGCAAATTATCATGGTTACAGTTTGTTTCAACTGAAAAGAATCGATTTACAGCGGAAGACTACAAACTGTTGGAATGGCTGTTAATTAGACAGGCGCAATCTGAAGGAATCAACGATGATGAAATAAACAAATGGAATTTATTCATTTGTTTGAAGATGACAAGCTATGGAGATGTACTAGCCGACTGGAGAACTCAGAGTTCCAGAAGCTAGTAAACACCCTATCTGTCTCCCTCGACACAACCCGATAACGGAACTCCTTATAACAACAACATGAAAATCTATGCCATGCAGGCATCTCACATACACTTTCAGAATTAAGGAGCAGATTCTGGATTCCTAAAAGAAGAACTGAAGTCAAACGAATAATAAGCAAATGCCGAGTCTGTAAGCGTTGGAACTCTACATCGTTCAAACTACCGCCGATGGCAAGTCTTCCTGAAACTCGCGTCAACCGATCTAGATCCTTCGCACATGTTGGTGTGGATTATTTTGGTCCACTCTCAATCAAAGGTAATATAGTATGTCAACAAAAAGATGGGAAATATTATTCACATGCTTTACGACAAGGGCTATGTATCTCGAATTAGCAGAGGACCAATCCACGGAAACTTTCTTGCACGCTATTCGGAGATTTATTGCAAGACGCGGGTATCCCGAATTAATCCTGAGCGACAATGCCACTCAATTTCAGGCATTCAGAGCAATTATATCACAAGTCGCTGTTTCCAACTTTTTAGCGAAAGGAAGAATAATTTGGAATAATATCATACCGAAAGCTCCCTGGTAAGGAGGGATCTATGAGAGACTAATTGGATTAACGAAAAATGCATTGAAAAAAGCCATTGGTAGAAAATTTCTAGCGGAAAGAGAATTATTAACACTAATTACGGAAGTTGAGGGTATACTCAATACTCAACCACTGACCTACGCCAATTTTGATGATTGCATTATCATAGCCCCATTGATTTATCTTGCCTAATGCTTCACTCCATTTACCCATGATTAACGATGGAAATATACAGGATGGGAAATTTGGAGAACCGAATATTTAACAAGTCTCCGAGAACGTACACAAAGGGAAATTACTTCACCCAAGGGAGCACAGAAAAGAACTCCAAGGAAAGGAGAGATTGTACTCTAAACGAATCTGGTATTCCAAGAGGAATGTGGAAATTGTTAATGATCAAGGATATCAAAATCGATAAAGGCGGTGAAGTTAGAAGAGTTCAAGTAGAAACTCCCACTGGGAAACTTCTTGACCGTCCAATAAATATCCTATATCCCCTCGAAATTGATGAAGAAGATCATCTCGAACCTTATAACAAAAAAGGCACGAAAATCCTGGAAACTGGACAAGATATAGGGAAAGTCCAGGAACCCATTGCATGCGAACTAGAAGCAACACGAAATGCAGACCTCAATCAAAGGGTGTAAGTATGAGTAATTTAATGATCTTACTTTTATCAGTATTCATGTTTTATATTTTCATATTACAAGTGGAAGAAAGAATGATTGCCACTGGGAATCGGGAATACCATTTAATATTCCAGAAAGATGGAATTGTGAAGAAATCATGCAACAGAATTCCACTCTGATTCAGGTTAGTGTTTACACTCGTAGACCCATCACAGTCCCTGCAATCAAATGCAACAATATTACCCGAACTGTGTGTACTAAAGCATCTCTTGAAACCTTGGGAAAATACGCTACACAAGATGGGAAATGTGCCACAATCAATAGTATCGTTCTCTGGGACATCCAACAAATAGCAACACGGTGTCTCTATCGTAAAGTTGGAACTTTTAATGCTCAATTATATGAAGATCACGTTTATCGTAGACGAATTACAAACCTCATTCATTTTTCGTAAGGAAACTAAAACATTTAGAACTGAAATTTGCAATTTTACTAGTCCTAATCTAATGGATGGCGATATTATTATTTACACGGTAACAATAATAGCTAATAATAGAAACAGGAGAAGCACTAATTTGGAGCTCGCTTCATCCAACGATAAACTAATAATGATGGAATCTCAACAAAAAGACGATGATGATCCCGAAAATACAAAATTTCAATACTTATTTGACATTTGCAACAAGAGTTTCAACAGCAATTAAAACTGGTAGAACAACAGACTTGTGAAAATCGGAACAATCTGTTGCTCTTAATCGAGTGTTGTCATTGGATAATCCTACTCTCGTCGCGAATCTATTGCTATAAAGAAATGATGTGATAGCAAAAAGGGTAGACGGGAAATTATTGATTGCCCCGTGTAAGACCGATTCACTTAATCTGAAGATTATTGAATTCAAAGGCAGATTAATAAGCAGACTTGAAATTGATAGAATTAATGCGGCACTAGAAATACTGGCACAAAATCAACAACTGATCAATCCAATTCTCAAGCCAAGAGAAACATCGAATGTTTGGGACGAACTCAATCAACAAGGACAAGAATTAACAGAACAGTTCAAAGGAGAATTCAAAAAGACGATAGCGTTCTTACAAACTAAATTGGAGGAACTTTTTACGCATTGGAGACTGATTATAGTTGGAATGATCATACTGATAACATCAACTGTATTTTGAGTCCTTAAATCTAGACTCACATTAATATATTCTATATTTAACCTTTTGTGTTGTAAGACTCTTAAATCATCAGGAGGTTGAAATTGTCCCAATGAGGAGTCTACAGACTTTTTCCCCTAAACCTTTGGAACAAGAAATTCCACACAGACAAACTCAACTCTATTACAAACCTCACATACTCCTAATTTCAACCTTCTCTGGTCGGGAGTGTCGTGAAAACGAAACATCAAACAAATAGATAGTGAGATAAATTTCTCATTTGCATTGTAAATTAATGCTAAAATGCTAATGAAACCATCAGTCATCTCCGACATATCTACATTCCTTGAAATTGTTTTTCACACGTTTTTTGTTGTTATCTTATCTAACAAATTTGCATTTTTATGCTCCCATGTCAATCTTCCTACTCAATCCTATTATAATATTTGTACCATTTCCAGTGTGTTTCCGGTGCTTGAATGCCTTCAAGAAAACCACTCCCATTCCCTAACACATATAAACCCAACACCAAAGGAAATATTATAGTATTTTTTTTTGGGTTCCTTCTTGGACATTCTACAGCGGACATTACTTAATCTTTTTCTTTAAATTATGTTATTGTCATTAAATTGTTTTACTGAAATCATTGGATTTATGTTACTGATCTTATAATCGCTGTGTTTATTGATATGTTATCAAATATCGTAATAAAGGTTTAATTACCCAAGTTCGAGGATTGAGCTCGACAGCAAAATAAATCTGGCATACAACAAATTTTCACGACAAATTCATTCTTGTCAATCATATATATATATATCAGTTGAAATTAGCATAAAGAATAAATTTTTAATATTTTATTTGTTTGATGAAAAATTAACGATAGTTTTTTAGTTTGTATTGATAAAATCTAATTAAGTCAAGAAACATTATTTTGATATATCATAATACAATCATTTCATTGGTATGAACTGATAATATCATTTTATTTATCCTTATCAGTCATATATGTAAATATCAGTTAGAAATTAGCATAAGTAATAAAATTTATGCATTTTATTTGCTTAATTAAATTAATGATAGCTCATTAATTGGTATCAATACCGTTCAAATTAAGGAACTATCATTTTATCATATTAAAATATATCGCCATTTTTTATCATTTTTATCATATATCAATCGTATGTATATCATATATCATAAACTGATGGCAATCATTCCATTTATCCCTATCAATTATAAAAAAAATTATGATAATTATTTTTTATAAACTGATGATAATCGTTTTATTCATCCTTACCAATCATATATATATATGTGTATATATATATGTCAGTTAGAAATTAGCATAAGAAATAAAATGTTCAATTTGATTCAACTGATTATACCTTATCAATTGGTATCAATATAATCTAATCAAGCTAAGTAGACGTTATGTTCAAATTATTCAAATCTTTTTTTAATCAATTTTTTTTCACATAAAATTTCTCTAATTGAAACAATTTCTTCAATGAATATCATTCGCAAGAATGACACAATTATTCGTACATTCATAAAAATATTTTCATGAATTATTCTTTTTTCAAACATTCAATTTCTCGTTAAGTTATTTTATTTTCTATTTTTTTTTTCGATTTTCGTTCATATGAATAATTATCCGAGAGTTCTGAAATTATATAAAATGAATTTCAATATATATGAATCACTTGATGCGACAGAAATCGCAACTAAATCGCATTTATTATTTTTATTTTATTATTTTTAAAAATAATTTTCTTACGTTTTTTTTTTCATTTTGTTTTGCCAATTTTCAATTATTATTTTTTTAATAATTTCAAAAAAAAATTAAATTTCTAAATGAATTGAATTCTTTTTTTAAATTATCTTCTAATTGAATTGAAATTTTTTTTAAGTTAAAATTAAATTTCCACAATTTATTTTAAAATATTTTTCAACAATTTCGCTTAAATATCGTATATGTTTGTATAGTTTTTCCATTGTTTTAGCATATCTATATATTTTAAATTTAAGTTATTAATTTCACTTTTTGATGTGTCTTTTTCTTTTGAGCAACAATTAGTTGATAAAAGTAAATTGATATAAATTAAGTAATTCGAATTAAGATGACATAATTTACTTTTAGATATCTTTTCAATATTTCATTCAAAAATTGAAAATTTTTTTTCAATGTCTTATTTAAAAATAAATTAATACTATTTCACTCATTTAATTCTTTTAAAAATACTTCTTAATGTTAATTTTATTTTTCAAAAAATATGTCTATCAATAGTTTGTTTATTGTAATACTGAGTAAAGTTCATTATCTTATCATATATTTCACCTAACTGATAATATCTATTAGTAATGCAAGGTAAATTATAATTGCAAAAGAAAATTTGAAATTGAAATTAAATTTTAAATATTATATTAACTTTGACGATTTTACAAAACATTTCTATATACATATATATCAAAGCATTCTTTAATTATTTTAATTATAATTAACACGACAAATATATCAGGCAACGAATTATATAATAAAATTTTCGTCACATGATATGTATTTAAGTATTTAATTTTCTTCATGGTATCATATTGAATAATTTATTAATTTTTACGATTAATGGATAATTTTGAAAATAAAATACAAATTTTAATTTAATTAAAAATTCGGGTCGATTAATTTATGATAGCAAAAGTATCAGATTTCTAGTTTGATAATAAAAACAAAAATTTCGATCGAAAGAAATAAATTAATGGAAAAAAAAAAAGAAAATTACGTACTAAAATATATGGGCTCAAAACTTTTAATCATATAGAAACTATTAAAATTTAAATATCAGAACTTTGGAAATTAAATATTTAGGAATTGGAGTTTGAATTAAATATCAAAACTGATTTTGTTGAAAGCAAAGAATTTTTTTTTTAATGATAATTGACACTTTCAATTTTGTGATATTCAATATCAATGAAATTGTTCCGATTGTTTTTTTTTTTTTTTTTACAATTTTTCACAAAATTAATCATGGCTTATCAGTACAAGATATTTTCGCTAATTTTTTTTTGTTAAATTAAAGAAAATTGTTTAAGAAGTGTAAATATGAAATACTTGCAAAATTTCAATTGTTTAACGGCGTCATCACTTCTGATTTTTCAACGGAGTTATCACGTTTGATTTGTTAACGGAGTTATCACATTTGATTTGTCAATGGAATTTAAGATAAATTGAAGAAATGTTACTTACCAAATTGTAAGTATGTGATACGCACAAAATTCCAATTATTCAACAGAGTTATTTACTTCTGATTTACAAATATAAATTAATGGAATGTTACTTAAGAAGTACTATTAGTGCACGAAACTTTTTTTTTAATTCAACTATTCAAAATGATATTATCAAATTCAATATCAATGAAATCGTTCCGATCGCTTTTTTTTTTTGCAATTATTCACAAAATTAATCATAGCTTATCAGAACAAGATATTTTCGCTTTTTTTTTTCAGATCTACTCAAGTGAAATTATCACTTGTGATTGTTTTTGTTAATATAAATTGAGAAAGTTACTTAAGATATATAAATAGGTGATACATGCAAAAAGATTAGATTAAAAAATGCATATCAGTTATATACTGAAAATGATAATAAATATATTTTTCATTAAAATGAACAATATAGTGTTTCCCACTAGTGATAATAATGTTCTCCTGATAATTTGCTACTTCGTTCCACCATTTTGTTCAAACTGGTTTTCTACGACATATATAAATATTTGTATCAATCAATCTACTCAACTCTATAAAAGACACTTGTTGAAGAATTTTCAAATGTAACAGTTTTGCATGAAATAACAAGAAAATATGGAGAAGAACAAATCGTCCTTACGTTCCGTTGCTTTTACGGCTGTCGTATTTTCGACAGTTGCCGTAACGGCGTGTATTTTAACCTTTCCGATGGTCTTTTATTATGTTCAAACATTACAAGCAACTGTACAGGTATATTTGAAAATTTAAAAAATAATAAAGAAAACAAAATTAATTTATTACTATTATTATTGTTATTGTTATTATTATTATTTATTACTACTAAATTATTATTATTATTATTATTATTGTTATTATTATTATTATTATTGTTATTATTATTATTATTTTTATTATTATTATTACTGTTATTATTATTTACTGATTTTTATTTTATTTTATTTCTAAAATAAATTTTTCATTTATTATTTTATCTTCCGGAAAAAAAAATTTTTTTTGAAATTCAAAAAAAAATTGTTTAAAAATTTTTCGTTTATTATTTAAAATGAAAATAAAATTATTGCAAAAATTTATTCCTATAATTTCCAAATTTAAATTTTTGCTAAATTTAAATTACAATTATTTCGCTTATTTAAATAAATTTCAAAAATAAAAAAATATTTTCATAAATAGTTATTGTGAATATTTTAAAAATTTTCACAAGTTTTGGCTTTTTTTTGGAAATTAAACAGTCATAAAATTTGTATTATACAATAATCATTCATTCGAAATTTCTCAAATAAACATTAATTAAATTTGTTAATTAAGCATTAATTAATTAGAAAATTATGATAATGAAAAGTAATAGAAGATGAAGATATTAATCAATTAGAAAATTATGATAATGAAAGGTAATAGAAGAAGATGAAGACATTAATCAATTAGAAAATTATGATAACAAAAAGTAAGAGAACAAGATGAAGATATTAATCAATTAGAAAATTGTGATAATGAAAAGTAATAGAAGAACATGAAGATATTAATCAATTAGAAAATTATGATAATGAAAGGTAATAGAAGAAGATGAAGACATTAATCAATTAGAAAATTATGATAACAAAAAGTAAGAGAAGAAGATGAAGATATTAATCAATTAGAAAATTATGATAACAAAAAGTAAGAGAAGAAGATGAAGATATTAATCAATTAGAATATTATGATAACAAAAAGAGAAGATGAAGATATTGATCAATTAGAAAATTATGATAATGAAAGGTAAGAAAAGATAAAGAAAAATGAAAAATGTGAAATTATTTTAGCATTCTTTTAAATTTTAAAATTTCAAATTAATTAAAATTCTCTTCTTTTTTTCGAATAATAAAAAATATTTTGATAAAATAGAAAAAAGAAAAAAAGACGGAAGGCATGCAATCGATTACAATCTTTTGTTCAATTTTTTTAAAAATCAAAAACAAAAAAGCGAAGAAATGTAATATTTTTCCAATCTAACAAGTTCCAATGTAATAACAAAAATAAAAATAAAAATAAAAATAATAAATGAAGAAAAAAGAAAAAAGAAAGAAAAAATGAGGACAAGAAAAAAAGAAAAAATTTCGTAGTAATTAACTGCAAAGTACGCAAGAAATCAGGACCGGTTTTCCCAGTTATCTCTTTTCTTTCAAAGATACAAAAAAAAAAAATAAAAAAATAAAATTTCGTTTTATTTTTTTCAATTCATTTTAGATATATGCGAAATTAAATAATGGAAATGGTAATTCGATTATTCCATTTCATTAAATACATAGAAGATTATGAAAGCATATGAAGTTTTTCGAGAGTTTTATGAAGATTTCAAAAAAATTGAAAAACTTTATAAAATTTCTGAAATATTTTCCTAAACTTCTGAATTCATATATTTCGTTTTTTTTTTGTTTTCAGAGTGAAGTAGAATACTGTAAGTCACGTTCACGTGATATGTGGAAAGAGATGGTGGAAATGGGACCGGAAAGTGGTAATGAACCACTTGATATTCTGGTTCGTGCTACCCGTCAAACGGAAGCTCAATGCTGCACATGTCAGCAAGGACCACCTGGACCAGATGGACCACCAGGTACACCGGGAAAAGACGGTGCACCAGGTGAAAGTCCCGGAGCACCTGGACCACCAGGTCCAGATGCTGATCTTCATGACCGACTGCTTCCGGTACCTCCGCAATGTCCATGCCAAGCTGCACCTGGACCAGTTGGACCACCCGGACCACCTGGACCTGATGGACAAATGGGAAGTCCCGGGCCAAGTAAGTTTCAATTCCGATACTTATTAAGCGATACATTTTTAGATATTATAAAATTTCCTACACATACACATTTTTTTAGACGGTGAAGACGGAGTACCAGGACCTCAAGGACCGCCAGGACCACCAGGTCCGCCCGGTCAAAATGGACAGCCTGGACAACGTGGACCACCAGGCGAACCTGGACAGCTCATCCCAGGAGATCGACCACCACCAGGACCTCCAGGCCAGCCCGGACGACCAGGCTCACCAGGACAAGCTGGCCGGCCTGGACCACCAGGTAGAGATGGTGAGAATGGAGCACCTGGTGGCCCAGGAGAACCAGGACCACGTGGTAAGTTCAGTGATGTATATTCGTTAACTTTTATCTCCATACTTATCAAATTTGAAAATTGAAAAAAGGATCCAAAATTAAAATTTTAATTGTTTATTCGAACAAGCTATTAATAGAACATAAATTACAGGTCCACCAGGTCCAACTGGACAACCGGGGGCACAAGGTGAACCAGGTCAACCAGGTGCACCGGGAAGCTGTGATCATTGTCCACCAGCACGTCTTGCTCCGGGTTATTAAGCGCTTTCTCTTCTCTCTCCTTCAACAAATAATAAATTACCGTAATCTACAGTGCTATGCAGTATCAAAATTACGGTAATATCTAAAATGATTTGATTCGATCATCAAATGAATGCAATGAATTTTGAAACTTTTCGGAAGTTATAATCTTCGCTGTTTTTTCGGCTATCATTCTCCTCTAATTAATAAGAAAAATATTTATAAATTAATATGCATCAAAATTTGAAACGTACGTGTACGTAAAAATCATTCACGTGAAAGCTTCCTAAATTTTAATGTCGTTATGATATTAAGGAAATAACTTAAAATATTTTAACTAAATTGAATTTTTTATGAATTTCAAATTTTCATTTCGCAAATAACAAAGTATAAATGATAATAGCGAAATATCTGAATGAAAGTAATCAAAGAAGAAATTGCAAAGAAAATCTCAATACATATTTAATTATTCATCAATTTATTGATTTTCATTTCTCCGTACTCTTTTCTCGACTTTTTTTTTTAAAAAATTTCAAACGATATTCATTAGCTTTGTTGTATAATTTAAGTTGATATTTGTTTTCACCAGCTTTGAGAATTGTTTTAAAAAAAAAAATGATGGAATCAGATTTAGCTAACGAGATGAACCATCATGGAAAAATAAAATTTCAAATATTTTAAAATATAAAAATATCAGAGATTTCTCTTTCATTAAATAAAACGAACGATGATATCATAATAAAACGAACGATGATATCAATAAAACGAACGATGATACCGTTTATTATCAGATTAATTTTCATTAATAAATAACTACTCTAAATTCATTCGCCTTATCACAATTTAAAAAAAAAAAGGATTCAAACGGAAGTATAAACCGCTAGAGGAATAAAGCAAGTTCTTGAATCCAACATATTTTTATGTTTCTTTGAAATTTGATAGAAATATTCAATCGCCTTGAATTGTAATATATTCATGTTTTTAAGAAACAATAATTTTTATGATTAGTTCTTTTATTAAAATTAGTCTCGCAATTAACGAATTTGAATGATTTTTAAAAAAAGAATGTATAGTCTGAAGGATGAGACTATTTCTAAGATGAGATCATACTTATGACTGTTATATGATTGTTAAAATTAATAGTAAAAAACTGTAAATTAAAAATTATCACAAACGATTCATTTAAATATAATACAATGGAGATATTAGAAATCAACAGATATATTCCAGGACTTTCTAAAAAATGCCACAATGTATTTGAATTTCATAGAATTAATCAATGATTTATATTTAAACTTTTTCATGCTTTTGGAATTTGCTAGAAATCTAATATTACAAAAAACTAACACATCTTATGCTCAGTAAATTGATATTGTGCAGAAATGCAAAATCATTGCTTAGAATCGCAACTTTTTTTTTTAAAAAAAGATATGTAGAGAGGAAAGGAAATAATCGAATTAAAATAAATTAAAATAAAATAAATGACACTAGTGTTAACTAGACTTGAAGTGAAAAAACAGATTGAAAATAAAAAATTGAATACAAATTTAAATTAATAAAAATAAACTTATATAAGAGATGAGTTTAGAACATGATATATCGAAGCAGAAGGTGAGAAAAACTCACTCTTTTTTTTTTTAAAGTAAAAGAATAAAACGACTGTATTTTTTTAGTATTATTCCAAATCACAGTATAAGAATTACAAAGAATATTCATTCTTGTCATTACTAATTTTTTGCTATAATCGCAGTATCGCATATTTGTGATGTCGCTTTACTTTTGAAACGATTATTCTACCATCGAAGGAAACGGAAGCGAAAATCCATGGATCATTACCAGCCCATGCACAGCTATATACCGATTCCTCATGCTCTTCCATCTTTTCCAAACGTTGATCACCCAAAACACTGAAAAAAAAAGACAATTCGGAAATTAATAGAAGCAAAAAAAGGGACAAAAAACGACAGTGTCAAAGACGAGTAATGTGTAAAATTCTGCTAAATTCAAAAAATTTAAGCATCCGCGAATTCAGCTATTTATAACTTTTTTTTTTTCAAATTATAAACGGATTCTATGAAAAGTAAATTGAAGAAAATGACATCCAAATTCATTTTGAACTTAAAGAAGTTACTTTTCGGGTGAAGAACAGCTGTCGTCCGGTTCCAAGGTAAGCGAATGAATCGATTCAGAACTAAGAGATTCTAAGCTATTAAGGAATAATCTAGCATCACTACCTGCTGATAATAACAACTGATCATGAATAGGATTGAATTTGACGCACCATACCCTAAAACATCCACTAAAACTTTGCAATTCAGAAATATATTTCGATTTAATAATTATTGTTTTATAAAATTAAAAACTCCAGCATTCTATTAACTTTCGCATAATGAATTGTTTGTTGTATCAAAAAAATAGCAAGTGAAAAAAAGTAAAACAGCAGAACTTGATGAAAAACTACGTGAGTATAAGTAGACAGTATGTACAAAATGAGCAAACATAGGTGGTATGCAAATAAGAAAATTGGATCAAAATTACCTCAAGAAAGGAAATGGTATTGAAATAAAGACTCACCAATGTGAATGATCTTGTAAAACTTTCAGAGGAATATCTAACTTTCGAATATCCCATAATGCTACTCTAAAATCATCACCACATGTTGCTAAAACATGCGGTACATTAGGGTTGAAATCCAAATTTCTGACACGAGGTGAATTTACATGTTTAATAAAGAATGCTTCCCTGAAATAACTCAAATTGATTCTTTTACAAAATATCTTTTATAAAATATTTTTATAAAAAAATAAAACGAAAATGCAACAGAAACGTAAGTACGTAGCTGGATTTCGATTTTATTCAGAAGGCGTGAAATTCTATGAATTACTTTAAAATCTAACATCAATGTTTTCCATCAAATTTGATAAAAAACTTAATGGAATATTAAACTTACTGAAGACTACGGACATCAACTCCTTTCACCGATGTATCATAAGCTATTGCTAAAGTACTTCCATTTGAATGAGGATTCCATACTGATGTGCTTATCGGTATTTTACTGTCGACCAATGTAGAACTTTCTACCTGAATTATAAACTCACATAACTTAATTTATCGATATTGAACTAAACGATTTCCAAACATAACACCACTCCTTGGAATCTCGAAGATCATAAAACATCAATTTTCAAATTCATATGCTTTTAATATTGTGCGCTATTTAATAAATTAAAATTTAAAATTTGAAAATGACCGCTAAAAATGACATCGGGTGTCGGGTATTTTAATTTTTAAGTGGGATTTTCATTGATACACAAGGGATATATGTACAAAAATTGAAAAACATGAAAATACGAGAAAATAAAAGCTTTTTTTTCAAAAATTTTTGACTGTTAATAAGAATAACTTTTCTCAGAAGTCACCTAGATTCAGTCTCTTATTAAGATAGAAGATATAGTAATAAACGAACAATCCAATTAATTTTTTTAAAAAAAAAAACAATTTTGAAAAGAAAAAATAAAACACCTTCAATGAATTGGTCACATCAGCTAATATCACAGAATTATTAATGGCAATGGCCATTTTGTTTCCACTCGGATGGAATTCAGCTCTTGAAATGAATCATTTTATATAACCGGAATGATGAGAAAAAAATTTTACCTGTTTCTTATAGCAACTGACAATTAAATGATTAAACATGGGATTGGAATTTAAACAAAATATATAATAATAGCTTCAATTACTTGAGGATTAGAGATTAAATGGAACGAATGTACGAATTGCAAAAAAAATTCGTATTTCAAGCAATATTCATGTATGACTATTCCGATGTGCGATCACTAAAATATGATTTAAATCAGAAGACGAACGGTTTCGGAAATCTCGTTAAAATAAGTAGAAATGCCGAATTTCGTTAAAATAAGTAGAAATATAATAAGTTTGATTTTCATCTGTCACAAATACATTCAAACTTACGAAATGCATTTTCCAGTTATCGGAGGAGACGTATATTGTGCAAGTTCAACAAGATTCGATTCATCACCGTTCATTTTCCACAAACCAACACCAGTTTGTATTGTGTCATTCCCGAAAAAAATATTTTTTGCCAAAAAAATGTGAGTGAAAATCAGAAATTTTTCAAAAAAAAAATATGCAGATGGAGATGGTCTTGTCAGATTCATATATAAGATTTATGAATATCAAAGATTATTTCGACATTTCTTTAATAAGGTCTAGCCTTTACAACTTTTGCAAACACATTAGTCGTTTTTTAACAATTGTAATAATTATTTTACGAAAGCATTATTGTTAACTATTTTTAGTAATAGTGGAATAACAATCTACACTCCTCTACTTAATCTAATTGTAATCAATACTACTATACATTCTAACTCTGGAAGAAAGATGATAATTAAATACTTACAAGCAATATAACATGTAGCAATAATGTTTGAATCGATGGGGGAACTTGACATATTCCAAATTTCACCAGCAGGATGAATAAATGAGCGTTTGGTGATTTGAAGCCAGTCATCATCAACTTCCAATAAACAAACCTCAAAAAACTAATCGTCAGAGTTAATTTAAAATACAATACAAACTATTTGCATAAATAACGAAATAAAAATGGAATAGAGGTACGAAAATGAGGATTGAAATCACTAGACCATAGGTAAAAAAAAATTGGTTGAAAAATTTTAAAGGAAAGTATTACTCAATTTTTTTAAATTTGAAATACCGACAATAAAGTTCTGAAAATGGCATTAATGTTAGCAACTATCGCTTTAGTTTTCAATATTGCAACATAGCATAGAAATTGCTTATTTGTATGCAAATACATTCCATTTAAATCGTACCTTACACCATCTATTGATATTGCAAACTTTGTTTTAATTAATAGGCCTATAAATCCTCACTTAGCAGAGTAAAATTGCTTATAATTATCTTCTTCAAGGTATAGGTAAGTTGTTTTAAATTATATTCGATAAAGAAAAACTTGCATTTCCATAAGATATCAATAATATTATCCTAATATTATCCACGATTTGGGTCATTACAAAACTTCATTTCCTGTATAACTGGAGATTTACCTGGTTATCTTGCTTTAACGACAAAGTACCAACAAGAAATAATGTTCTTTCTTGCTCCGCTGGAAGACCAACAATACTTCGTGCTGGCAAATCAATTCCGTACATCAAAGAGAGTGCTTCCGTCATTCTCGGCTAAACTTGTACCTGCAAGGTATTTAAAGCAAAAACTTACAAATCATGTCTAGATATTGATGACTATTTTGGAACTCAGTAAAGAGACCCAAGCTTCAATGATTTTATAATATAAGATAATTAGCAAAAAAAAATCTTCTACCAAAAATAATCTTAAAAATTCGTTCAAATAAATGAGTGCAGGAAAATCCTTTATATCAAAATTAATTTGACGAAAACGGTTATAACAACACAATTTTTATTTACTTAATGTAATTACTTTATTTTTAACACGATTAGCTCTAACCCGCATCAGATATTGTTCAACATTACCTTAATGCAGTAATAACTATAAAAGCATTAAGATTTTTAAAAAAAGTTAAAAAAAAAAGCAAATGCAGAAACAAAATCAAATCCTAGATAAAAATTGTAGGTAAAAACAATAGGATGTAATCTCAGTTAAAATGAACAACATTGAAATTCTATGGTAAAAGTTACAAATATCAGATGAAATTTTCTCAAATCGATACATACAATACGGATAACAATGATATGATAAAGTAATAAATAAAGAGGTTGCTCATGAATTATGAAATAAATTAATAATCTCGAAAATCATAGAAAATTTTATAGAAGTCATACAAATAGCGTTTGATTGTATTTCTGAAAGTACATTATAAATAACGCAATCTAGCACTATGAAGCAGAAGAAAATTCTGATTTAATATGGAAATTAATAGGTTCATGTCGAAACGGGCATTAGTATTAGGACATTAATATTATGACCATTCGAAATGATGAGCATAAAGAAGGCCCATTAGACTAAAAGTTGCATTAGTCAAAAGTGATGCAATAGTTAAGATTGACCATAATCCTCGATGCACCTTTGCATTAAATATAGCCCGTAATGAACCTGCTGGAATAGTTGATAGCATCTGTAAATGAATAGCTTCGTGATCTACTCCAGTCCATGAAATACCACCTAAATTTAAAATTTTTTTTAGCATTTTCACTTCAAAAAATATAAAATCTACATTTTCTGTTCCATATTTTAAGCTCCTTATGAATAAATAAAAAAATTACAGTAAATACAACCACAAAAAGTTTGCTAAAAACTCACATGTTGTTTTCAATATCAAAGCGTAAAGTACTGGTAAGAGAGGTGGCACAAAATAATGTAAGGCAGCAACATTGAAGAAATAAAAATAACGTTGTATCTAAAAGATAAATATAAGTAATTTTTTTTGAGATCAATGTACTTAAAATGTCACAGAAAATGAAATTAAAAATTCGAAGATTGAAATTTTGACAAAACGATTACTTCCACTATAGCCTCAGTTAAAAATTCACAAACAACCAGCTCACCTTCATTTGTAGCACTGATGTTTTGATCCAACCAGTTTCACGATGAATTTTAGAAAGCGTAATTAAAGATTGGTCCAGAAATGATTGCAAATGAGGCCGATACAAGAAAATACGTAATACTGCAGTTAAAAGAACAATATAAATGCGAATGGTATCCATCTGAGATTCATTCAGCCTGGAAATATTATAGAAATAAATAAAAAAGCTGAAGTAAAATTATACACGTTCGAATTTTTATGATATTTCATATTTCATATTTCATAAATAAATATATTACAAATCAGTTAAAATAATTAAGAAATTTTTTTTTATAAATGATTCCAGTAACTTTGCACTTCAGGTCTAAATGATAGATACTGACTTGAATTAATTTAAGGACTCAAAAAAACATCGCATTTTCACATAAATGAGGGATATAAATAAAAAATTATTTAAAATGAAAATACTTACATTCGTTTAGGTCCATAAACTAGATAATTCTTTGCAGGATGAGAATATAAAATAATGCCAAAAATTGTGACAGAAAAGTAAAATGATATAATATCCTGAAATAATTATTCATATCACTGATTCGATAAGCATGATATAAATTCTCATGGATGACAGAGAATGAATACTGAACATATTTCATAAAAATTCGATCAAAAAATACATGCCCTATGTGGGAGAACATGTATCGTAAAGAATGATATGCCAAGATACAATTTTCTTTGCTTCTCTTCTTTGCAATAATAAAGTTGCGGGCAAAGTTAAGATTGACAAAATGTTGTGCAAACGGACAGGCTGATACTAAATAAATTTTGGATATTGAAGAAATTTGGCCTCTTTATAAAGGATGAAGGCAATAAAAATTCAATAAATTATTGAAAAAGCATTGAATGAATAACAAAGAAACTAGCACATTCATGGAAATCATATCAAATCAGAATTCACAGAAAAATTCAATATACTTATATAACAGCAAAAATATTTACAATTTGCAGGATATTATTAAAAATATTCTAGCAAAATGTTTCAAAATTTCTACCTGTCGAGTGGTCGTTCAGCACTTTTAGCGACGTCGGAATACATACGCGCATACCTAAAACCCGGAAAAACAAGCAGAGCGGAAAAAAAGGCCAACATAATAGCTAAAGAAACGAAAAATAGAAGTGGTGAATGTTCGGACATATAATCTGGAACTTGACTTTCGACCATAAATTTAATCGTTGCATTCTTCAGAGAATCGAATGCTGGAATCAAAAATTTCAAAACTAAACGTCAAAGAAATATTTGCAAAATTATTGAAATTGGAGACAACTACTATTTCAATTATCGAAAATATTAAAAGAAAATCCTTAATATTTTTATATAACAAAACTAAATGGATTACCTTCATTTAAGGGCATATCAAACAGACGTTCCGCGAACATAATTAACATCAATGAAAATAAGAAAAATAAAGATGCTGTTGAAATGACCAAATTTCTTTCTCCACTAGCTACATTACTTGTGAAATATGTGGCTGCTACTAGCGTTAATGCCTGAAAATTTTTTGTACAAGATATTTTTCTAAAGCATTTTCTTATGAATTCGGATGATTTTATTTATCAAATAAGTTTTTCTGGTAAATGACAACTTTAAAGCTTATCTTTTATGATAATATAATAAATTAAAGCTCATTTATCCCGAAATAACTTGAAAACTCAGCAAGATATTTCAGTTAACAATTTTTTATAATTCAATTAATGGAAACAAAATGATTAGTACCTGAAGTAAGAAGAATATCGATAAGAGTAGCCAAATAATAGAAATATTAAAATCTGTATTGCTTGGAAAAATAAAACATATGAATTCACTTGTGATATAGGATACCTGAAATGTTATCGAATTAATTAAGAACAGGCATAAATATTCAGGAACATAACGCATATATTAATGGGAAGAAAGCCTTTAAATACGGTATACACTTATAGTAATTACCATACATCTTGTCTTGACTGTTTTCGGAAATGTGGCTCCATTTCCGAGTTTTTTAGAAGTTCTATAAAAATATTACAAAAATTTTCTTATTCTTTAATAACATTTATTAATTATTTTTGTTTACAATAATGTTAGTGATTTTTTTATTTAACAATTTTGCATTTAATAATGCAAATCTTAAATGGATAAAGAATGTTTCTCTATGCATTTCTTCATTTATAATATAGGGAAACTGAGCTTAACAATTAATGCCAGTATTATTAGAAATATTACTTTAAAATTAAAACTAGCTCGAGAGTTCTAATAAACTCAAATTAAATTTAGCTAAAAGAAAAATCCTACAGTGTATTTCTAATTTTTTTACGGCCAACACTACTATTTTTTAATCTCTTTGATATATAAAGTTCTGCTAAACATCATTATAAGTTTCGAACAAGTGTATTTATAACAAATTAAGGATGAAACATTGCAATGTTAACTTACCAAAGTAAAGCCAAAAAATTCTGCAGACCACATGAATGTTTCATAAAATTGTAAGCGTTGCAAATCAACGATGGCCACCGGAACTGACATTAAATTCAATTCCATATTTTTCCGTACCAAAACATCAGATTCTTCATTGCTATATAAACAAAAAAAAGATCATAGGAATACCCAAAATCTTCGAAATAAAACCAAATTAGAAGTAAGATCATTTTTATTGAAGAAATAAAAATTACCGTTGATGCTTACGCTTTCGATTTTTTACTGAATGTAATGATTGTAACTGAGATGCTTGTTTCAAAGCAGCACTTGACGGTGGCAAATATCGCTGCAATCTAAAAAATAGAAAATTTTTGAGGTATTACTTAAAGATAAAATAATACAAGGAACGGGAACAAAAAAAAAAAAACCATAGTAGAAAAAGAAAACACAACTTTTCGTATAACAAAGTGGGTGATTATCTAAATTTAGAAATTGACATGATCGCTAGATATTTAGACCAGTTGATGCAGCATAGATACAATTAATTTTACAATTTCGTTGTTTGCAATTATTATATCTTGAAAACCATATAATATGTAGTATGCTCTTCGATTGTCTAATTATTTTCATTATTGTTGTATGCATAATAATCTCGGTAACTAGAGGCTTTATAAAAGAATATGTAGTAATAGTGTCACTTCAAAATATGCAAAAAGTAAAAAGGCATTTTAGTATTACAGAACAATTACTAGGGAACACAAGTTTAACGACATTTTATACAAAAGATATTATAAATTTTGACCAGGATGTGCTTTTTTTAAAGAGGATAGGTAATGCAAAAGCTCCATGGAAATATGTCAAGGAAGAGTTTGAACTTGATAAACAAAGTGATACGAAGAGAAAAGGAGATAGCTTAATATAAAATAAATATTGAATAGATTGAAATATTTCCTCGATAACTACGAACTTCTTAATTTTATGTAAAAAATGTAAAAGACACATTTTGGAAAAAGTATGAGTTGTAGTCGAAAGCAACAACCAAATAAATTTTTAAACTAAATAATTAAGTAAATCAATTTCGCTTAAAAAGTCAAAAAGTTATACAAATCCTAGAGAGGAACAAATAGTTCGAAATAATACAAAATTATACTTACTTAAAGCCGAAAATTCAAAACCTCAAAAAGAAATTTATTACTATCTAAAAAGACTATGAACTAACCGATTACATAGAATAATCTCAACCAACGAATATTTCTTGCGAATTTTTGTGAAGAAAAAGAAAATGAACAATGAAGCAAGTATATGAAGACCCAGTACAGCCTGAAAGAGAAAATATTTGAAATTAAATGGATTTCATAAAACTATGCAAATTTCATGAAATGTAATAGTTCTGCAAAATTCATAAAATGAATTTTCAAACATTTAACACATCCTCAGCTATTTCAGTTTTTGAATCCGAATTTTTCTTTTCAAATCTGAAATCGATTACACGAATTATTCAAATCTGGAATTATTTAGAAAAAATAATAAAAGTTCTTCAACTGTTTTTTATTTATTAATTTATTAATTCTGCAAAAAGACAACTGATATTATCATTACCATTTAATTCGTTTCGTAGATCTCTAAAATTATCCAGTCTTTTCAACCATAATAATTAGAAATATTTCAAAATTTGAGCAAATAGAAATGTGATCCATTTATCAAATACTTGTTCATGATTTCTGATTAGAATATGTTTTTAGCATCTCTGCAAAATAGGTTAATCAAAATGATTAGATATCCAAAATTTTATCAAAAATTAAAAGAATTAAACTTGCTCTTCATACATAATGAAAGTTTAACCAAATCACGATATGCATGGAATCTAAAGTGTGACTAATGAATTACGCAATATTATGGAATCTAAAAATTGACTAATGGAATCACGTAACATGCGTGAAATCCAAAATGTTACTGATGGAATCAGTCAGTAAGTGTGAAATCAAAAAATGCAACCATCTGAATTACGTAATTTCTATGGAATTTGAGATGTGATCAATGAAATCACATAATACATATGGCATTCAAAATATAATTAACGGAATTATGAAATACGTGAATCTAAAACGTAACTAACAAAATTATGTGATACAAGTGAAGTCTAAAATATGACTCACGTAACACATCTAAAATTTAAGCGTAACTAGCATAAAGTCACGCAAAACGCTATACGAATTAGACATGAATGATTTCACGTGGAAACGAGAGATACAGGCGCGACGCACCGTAAAAACGTTCAAACAATATGCATCATTATGATGAGATTGGAAGACAAGCAGGTAAAGAGAAAAGAGAGAAGATTAGACGGTCAGACAAGAGGATTTGGATCAAATTACGGGGAGTGTTAAAAAGAATAAGTGCCATTGTTTGTACTTTTTTTTTTTCGCAGCAGATGGGAACTTTGAAGTTTTAGTTTTGGCGGATTCTGACGTATTTTACGTGTAAGACGCGTGTGACGTATAAGATACATGACGCTACGTGATGTGAAATATAGAAAATGTTTATATTTGGTACATAAACTGAACCTTTTTTATAACAAAATTTTATGATTTTTTTTCAGCAATCGTAAAGTTTGATTTCACATTCGCTATTTGATATTTTGCGATTTCATACTTGCGATTTCGTATTTGCATTATTTGATGGTAAACAAAAGTAATTTATTGTTAGCAGGTGATGTTAGCCGAACTGAGGCTAAAGAAAGAGCGAGTACATGAAGAAGCAAAGTATGTTGATTCTCTTTCTCTCTCTTTCCCTTTACCTTTCCCTCTTATCATTCATTATTTTTTTTCCTGTCATTCTTATCATTCCATCGTATCATTTTTATTTTTTATCATCATTTTCGGAAAAAAAATGTCTTTTATTTGCTAGAAAAAATTATATGATGATAATTTCTTTTAAAAATTCCACCATTAAAGAATGTGATAACAGATAAATTTTATCAGTTAAGTTAGAGTAATATAATGAAGTAGAATTAAAGCTTTATTATAAAAAAAATATGTAATTAATATTTAGTTGAATACTAATTTTTATCTTATTTTAAATAAATGATATCCGATTTATGTTTAGTTGAATAATAACTATTCTTTTGCATATCATTTGTTATCTTTCACATATCTCTTATCAATCTTATTCAGTCTTTTTTTTGTCATCTGAAGAATGTAACTTATCAACAGTATAATATATAGATTAATATATAGATATAATATATACAGTATAATATATAGGTTTCTAGATAGAAATCACTTATGTTAATCTTAATTCTGTTTCATTTTAAATAGGTAGCATTCGATCTGTGTTTAGTTGAATAAGAAATCATTATCTTAAATATCATTTGTTATTCTTGTATATCTCCGATCTTATCACATATTTGTATAGTAGTTGAATGACGTAGTTTATCATAAGCAATATAATGTGAAGGTGTTTCTAGATCGAAAACACCTGTATTTACATATTATTACATAATGATGCAAAAATAAAGTTTGTTGGTAAGTAAGTTTAGGAAAAAGAATTTTAGAATTTTCACATCTCATGTTTAATTATCTAATGCATTTCATGTGCTTCACATATTCATGTATCTTACTAATATATTTAGTCATTTTTAATTATCTCAATTTTTTATTTAGTAGAATTTTTAATTAAACTTTCGATTTATTTGACATATGTTGTATGCCTAATGCATATGCATTATGTTTAATTTTTAAAAAATATTATGTTTAATTAAATGCGATTTAAATATTAATTTCGAGCAGAAACAAGCATTAATTAAAGAAATTAAAGAAAAAATTGATAAAGCATAATAGAGATTTTCTTTGAACAATTAAACTGTTGATCTTTCTTTTTACATTTTTTATAGATTTTTAAAAATTTTGAGAATTGTTTTTCAGGAAATTATTTGCCGACTGGAAGCCTACAGTGAGCAGAATGTTGGAAACTTATCTTACAATGGATCCGAGTTTTTCAGACGCTCAAAATTATGCTTTATTTGATTCAAATCTTCCGATATATCTTTTGGGCGAGAAATTTACATCTAGAAGAGGTTAATTAAATGTTTATTCATGAATAAACGTTTAGTTTAGCTGTTTTGTGTATTATTTAAAGCTATTTTTATCTTTAAATTTAAGGAACAATGGATTATTAAGGATTTGAGATTGCAAATTAAGTTCAACTAAACTATAAACATATGTCAGGCATATTTATCACTGTTGATAAATAAAAATAATTATAGCATAATAAATCATAATGTTTAATAGGTTAGCTTAAAATGACAACAATTTTTCTTACAAAGAACTTTTCTATCTTTTTTTATCATTTTTTTTACTATATAAAAAGCTGTTAAAACAAATTGAATTTTTGCTTACTTAATTTTTATACTATTTGATAATACATCATTTAAACGAAAGCAATAATGTGTTTTATTTGTTCGTCTACAGTTTAATTTTGTTTTTTATTTTTTTGTCTGTTAATTTTTTTATTGTAGATATGGGACGCATTAAAGAATTTATGGCATCGCTGTTATGGTTCACTTATCGAAAAAATTTTCAGCCTATTGGTAAGTTATTTATAGATAAGATTTAAAATTGATAATACATCGTTTTAATATTTTTTTTGAGAAATATAAGTAAGATAAGAAATATTTGAATAATGAAGTAGATAAAGCTTAAATTCATGTTATTGTATTCTTTATATTTTCTTCTATGTTTCTCTTGTTATTGCTAATTTGGTTGTATTGTAGGTGGCATTGGACCAACAACTGATCAAGGTTGGGATGTATGCTGCGCTGTGGTCAAATGTTGTTAGCTCGAGTTTTGATTTTGCGACATTTGGGCCATGATTGGCTCTGGGATCGAAATATCAAACTAGTAGAATACAAACGCATTCTGCGTATGTTTCAGGATAAGAAAAACTGCCTATTCTCGATACATCAGATAGGTAAAATTAGATAATTTTTTGTCATATTTTAGTCGTTTCTTATTATCCTTTTACTCGCGCTCATTATTTTAAAAATAGGTTGTTGAATTCAAGAGTTAAATTGAAAAATTGGACTTCGAATATTGCATTCTTTGAAAATCCTTCCTATACGTATAGATTACTTTTCAAGTCCAAAATCATCTTAAAATCAGTCCAATGTAATAGAATCTAGGCTTGGAATTAACTTATTGTTAAGCAATGTCAGAAGTATATGAATTATTGCGTGGTTCCGAGTTTTGTTGGACTTTGAGTTAAAAAGTAATATTCATTATTTAAAATTGAAAATTTATTTTTAATGTTTCGGTATTTTGAATCAAATTTTCCATTTTCAGCGCATATGGGAATGTCTGAAGGCAAAGAAATTGGAGAATGGTTTGGTCCGAACACAGCAGCTCAGGTTCTGAAAAAGTTGGTTATATACGATCAGTGGTCACGATTAACGATACATGTAGCTCTTGATAACGTGCTGATAACGAGTGATATACGTACAATGGCTTTCACTAGGCCTCCTCATCGAAAATCTGTGTAATTGTTTTAACTTGAATGATTTTTATCTATTTTTAAACAACTATTTGATGCAATTTTTTGTTGTACGAAATTTTTAAAGCTTTCGTTGCATTTTTAATTTTCAAAATAAAAAGTTATAATGAAAACCTTACAATGTTTCACCGAGATCAAAAATTTTTGTCTTATCGGCTTCAGTTTATCTATTAATTATTTGACTGGAAATTTGAATTATTACAGATCTCGTCGTGAGACAGGAAGTGATTATAATGATAATCAGGATGTTATTGATCCTGCTGGTAAATGCTTATCTTATTCATGTGATTCATATTGAAAATGAATATTTTTTAAGAAATATTTAAAACTTTTATAGAATCAACTGTAGTTACTAACAGCTTGATCGAAAGTGGAAGTTTTATAGAAGCGGAAGTATTACCGGAATCAACTCGCTCTCCAACACGAAGTGAAACTTCTTCACTAAGCAGTTGTAGTGGTGGTATCAGCGACGAATGGCGACCATTGCTAATCATTATTCCACTTAGACTTGGCTTAAGTACAATTAACCGATGTTATTTACCTGCCATTCAGGTTCATTTCCTGTTATTCAGTTTTTTTAAGTCCCGCGACTTGCCAGAATTTCCGCTTTGGCGAATTATAATGATGCAAAAAAAAAAAACATTAAAGCATCATTTTCTATTTGCTGAGAATGCTTTAATTCATTAAATTTCTTGAAATGAACGTTGACTTATTATCCCTATTAAAAAATAGAATATTCAAAGTATCGTCCTTAGAGTAAAGAAAGATAAGATTTTAGAGTTGTCTCAGAACTGATGATCCATAGGTCTATAACTAGTTGAGATAAAATTTTATACCTTTAGCTTGTATGACTTGAGATAGTGAAAGATATGTTTAGAAATTACAGCAAGTTAGAGCATTTCACTGTAATTTTCCAGGCATTTTTTCAATTACCGCAATGTGTTGGCATTATTGGCGGTCGGCCTAATCATGCACTTTATTTTTGTGGTATTGCAGATAATAATGTATGTTGTTACTTTGAAGAGATACAGTTGTTTATTTCTTGTGAATTCAGTAGATGTTTCATTGAATAAAATAATTATGAAATATTAGTCAAAGTTTTTGAATCAAAAAAAAAATAGCAACTTAGATTGAAGCTTACAGAATCCATAATCTCAATTTCCAAAATTTTGAAATTTTATATCATTTTCAAAATAATGTTATTTTTTCAGCTACTTTATCTCGATCCTCATTTCTGTCAAGATTTCGTGGATTTAGATGAAACTACGACAGCCAGAGATAAACGTGATGGTTATGTTGAAGTAAGATATTTTTTAAAATTCAAATGTTTTCCATTTTCCATAATTTTGTGCATAGATTTGCAACTTTTCATGATACTCCATCGCTTTTTACTACCGTTCCGTTCCTTTTTATTCTGTGTTTTTTATGTCCTCTTAACTTTTCTTTATAGGTCAAAAATAATGAATTCAAAGATAGCACCTATCACTGTCCATTTATTCTAAGTACAAAATTCGATAAGGTGGATCCATCACTAGCACTTGGCTTCTTCTGTCATACCGAAGACGACTACAATGATCTGGCACAACGGTTACGAACGGTACTTTTTCACTACTGTAAACGGTCTGATTCAATATTTTTAAATAAAACAATCAAATTTAAACAAATGAGTCAGTCTTCTCAAAATATTTTCGAATTTTAATTTTAGAAATCGTCATCTGTTCATTAATTTTTGTAAAAGTTTTATTATTATTCCAGCATTTGCTACTGGCTTCAACACCACCTTTGTTCGAAATGCTAGAAACAAGACCAAAAAATTTCCCACCATTTGTACCATATGTTGGAGAAAATACAAAATTACGAGGTAAATTATTTAAAGTCAATTATTTATTAACTCAAATCAACCAACATTGATTTCAAATTTGCTGTTTTAACTTGTGATGAGTTTCTCATAGTTTTATAGAACATTTCAAATGGATCTTTTATCACATATGAGAAGACACGATAGAATAAAACAATCTTATTGATTTTTATTGGATTCAAATTCCACAAGATAGATTTCTGATCGATAGAAACACTCTGGAATATTTGTATATGTTGCAACGGACAAAAATCATTGCAGAAAAATGAAAACTAATCATTTGTTAAATTTGTCTATTGAATTCTTTTTCAGACTATACTGATCTCGGTGAAGTGAATGATAGTTACGATGAATTTGAACTGCTTGAATGAAAAAAGAAAAAATTGAATATAAGATCACTTATCTTATATGAAGGATAGCTTTCCAAAGTTTTTTTGATCATTTCTTTGAGTATTTTTTCCATTGTTTTTTTTTTTTTTTGTGAATATACGAGGGGGAAAATCGATTTTAGGATTTCTAGTAGGATTATTGAGCTAGATTCTACATCGGAAGAAAATTTTGGAGATTTTCGCTAAGTCTCTACATGTAGAGATTCAACTTTCAACTTTTAATCATTTTAGGCTTGTTTTAATTATGTATCTTCAACTGAGTTATGTGCACTTATCTTCGAAATGCTTAGTGATATATAGTATGCATAACTTTTTATCCGGTCATTCTAAACTTTCTTTCGGTCGTCTTTGCATTTATTTCACTTTGTATATATTGTATTCGTCTGTGCTTTTGTGTGATTATTTTGCCAGTCTTTTCATTGTTTTGCTTTTTATATTTACCTAACAATTAAAACTAATAATTGGTGTGCATATTTTTATATGGTGCAAGAACACAGAGTATTTTGTTAAAAATAATTATAATATCACATATGCTAAATGTTATGTCACTTTTCTGAAGATCTTCAGAGAATTTAAATTTTTCAATAAAATTTTTTCTTCCTTTAAACTGAGTGTTTCGAATTTTCATCAACATTTAATTGCTGTTTACTTACTGAAAGCAACAATGTAAATAAATAATCTTAAAATATTTTGAGTACGTATTTTAAATTTAAATAATATTAAAAACTCTAAGTTTACTATTAGCTTATTTATCAAAATTGCTATATTGTCTTATTATTGAACTTTTTGGCTTATTTTAAAGCATTTCATTAACCAGAATGAATCTTTTGGATATCCCAATAATTTTACAAAGATAAGATTATTTTCCCAATAATTTTACAAAGATAAGATTGATACAATTGCTCAGGTGGTTTAGTGAGTTTTATTTTAGAATTCATTTGCCGGGGCTATCAACATTTTTGGGGTTTTTTTTTTTTCTTATGCGAGCAAAAATTATTATACTTTTAATAATTTTGTTATTACAGAAGAAGGTGAATACTTTATTAACTTGACGTTATTTTGTGCATTTTTCAGGTGCACTGTACGGTTGAGTACTAAATTTAGATGAATCAAGATCGAGAGTGAAAAAGATTAAGAATTTGAAATTGAGATTGTAATCTTGTAAAGGTACTATTATGAAAAAAAAAAAACTTGAAACTATTGGATCGTTGTTCTCGAATTGCTCGTCAGATTTAAACATGGGTAATTAAACCTTATTATATAATTTCTATAACACATCAACGAAAACAACAATTATAATATTAATGATATAATAAAACAATTCTAATAACGATAACATAACTATAGGGAAAGAAGCGCCCCCAAAGATGCCCGTTGGTAAATCTAACCGACTTCATAGCAGCACATTCCCTATAATGGTTTGATATTAAGCTCTGTTTTTGGTAGGTGGTACGGTAGTGAATATAATTATACGATAAATACACTCAGATAACATATGCTCATTCATGTGTGAAATCCAACATAAAGGGATCAGAGAATTCAATGATTCTTTTGTTTCCTTGTGACCTTTGCGACGTATGTTTTGGATTTCACCGACAACTATTACCAATATCATAAAATTTATAATGCTTAGAAGTAATATGTCGATAGATTCGTATCCTTATTTATTTTTGTGTTGTTCGAAAATACCTATATTTACATATTATTACATAATGATGCAAAAATAAAGTAAGTTTACGGTAAGTAAGTTTAAGAAAAAGAATTTTAGAATTTCCACATCTCATGTTTAATCATCTAATGCATTTCATGCGCTTCACATATTCTTACTTATGTATTAAAATGCAAAAATTGCTTAACATATTCCATCATGATGTCTCAGAGGTATAAATTGGTCACAATTCTACTCGAAAAACGCTGTTAAAGATAAATCGTGTATTACCTGGAATCATTGCATACGATAGTCTGTTGGTTTGCATATGATAGTCCGTTAGTTAATAAACAAATAGCATATGATAGTCCGTTAGTTAATAAACAAATATATTAGCGTAAATTTCTTGATCATATCTGGAAGATTTACATCAATATGGAAAAAAGAAGTCTTTAATTTTAAAATCCAAGAGACTTACGTTAGTTTTGAGATGTAATACTTTTCAAAAATTTATTCCAGAATCTTTCAAAACTATTTTTCCTAAAGATATCTACTTATTTGAAACATCATTAAATTAGGTATATTTTGTATTCATTCAAATTTTAGAAATTTTTCCAGTATTATATCTAGAGTCTTAGAAATAAATCATATATAGATTTTATTTTATTTTTTTTGTGATACTTTGACATGTTTTTTTTTCGTGGTATCTTTCGTATATGCTAATGTCTTATTCTTTCTCTCATCTCTTTCATCACATTATAGTACCATAATTTTTTCCTTGGAACGCGAAATATAGTTCGTAATTTTCTTTTTTCTAAGGAGAGTTTTTTGGTTTGGTACGTTTTATTAGCTAAAGTATTTGAAATGTCTTTAGCTAAATCAGAGTATTATATATTAAATCAGGAAGCTCGAGACATGATTTGTGATTTTTCTTTTTCTTAAGGAAAATTTTTCGGTTTAGAACACTAAAGTATTTGAAATGTCTTTAGCTGAATTAAACTACTATATATTAGATCAAATTTATTTTTCTGTAAATTCACTTTTATTATTGATTTCAAAAATATTATAAATTCGATACTTTGTTTCTTCTCATTTCATCTCTGTCAAATCGATTTCTTACTCAATATTTTAAACTTTTCAAAAATTTTGGTGATGAAAAAATTTCTTGTGTTTAAAGAAGTATGGTTAAATGATAAGTTATTTTACAGGAATATTTCATTTTCATTGCAAAAATTCGCATTTTAAGAATTTTATTCATTAAATTATTCATTCCATTGATTGTATTTTCTTAATAAGACAAAAGGAATAATGACAAAACGAATATGAAAATCTAAAAATGAGTCAAATTTTCTGTTTAAAGATGGCATTTTCTGTGGTTGAAAGAATGGTTGTTAGAAGGAAAACAATTTTTTAATTTTAAAATTGTTCTATGCTTAAGAAATATTTTTTTTTCATTTATATATTTCTTCAATTTTTAAAGTCATTGAAAAAAGAAGTCACATTTTTGTACGTTATGTTAACATTATTTTAAAAGTTATTTTATTATCATTTGGCTTCAATTTTCAGCATTGCTAAAATTAGTTGTGGTTGAAATCGTTACAGCAACAGCCAGAAAGTGATAAGGAAGTGATTTGATCATACTGTTACTCATGTTTAAGAAGTTCCATATTTTGCAGTACCATATCCGGATGATCTTCTAAATTTTCAATTTGAAAAATGGTATATTTTTAATGATTTCATTAGTATATTTACTATTTTGCTAGTAGAAAATTTTACCAGATATGAAACTCAGTTTTTTATCTGGATTTAGAATTAGTATTGTGAAAAATGTTCGGATAATTTCGACAGATTTCTCGAAATAGTAAATTCTATGTTTTTAAAATTTACTGACGATTATCGATGTATTCGAATAGTTCAGTACATCCATTTCACAATAACCGACACCATCGAAAGATATTTACTGTACAAGACATCATGCAATTGTATTAATTTGCATGCTTGTTTAATTATCAGTAATCATGCAAATATTTATTAATAGTTAACTATTTAACATTTACCGATCATCTCAGCCCATTGTCGAATATTATAGAAAATATTCCCTTACACTCCAATTTTTTGGAGATATCAGTGAGAGAGAAGTCTGTCGAATTTTATAATTTGAAATTCATCAAATAATTATACTTTGGAGGGCTATTTTAATAAGATTTTTTGAATTTTACTATTAAACAGAGTCGCTTCATGAAGCGGCAATGATGAATAATACATTCTTAGTGCAGCAATTTTGGGGAGAAAGTTGTCTGGTGATCCTCCTGTCGATGATTTTGTGATGTTATTTTCTTTCTTCGCAAATGACTGATTAAGGGAGGACATCTGAGATACAGCTATGACTTCTTCACCAGCTACTGCTGCTTCTTCGAATTTGGACGATATCACTGCATCGCTTTTCTATCAGTTACGCGATAAAAACTGTGTAAGAATCTCTCTCTCTCCCTCTCTTTTTTTGAATCTCTGTTTTCGCAATTTGATGAAATCATTTTTCTTTTCTTGTTTGATTGACAGAGTTTGCATTTCATTAGAAATCGATTTATTTGACATTTTCTATTTCGAAAATACTTTTAATTTCCCTATCTCAAGTAATTGTTTTTGCTTTATAATGACTATGATTGAAGTAATAAAAATTAGGTTTATGATTTTGATATACTGCAATGCCCCAAATGTCCGGAACGATTGGAAGCCCTCGAACTTGATGTTTACAAGGAAAATGGCCAAACGTATCAAAGAATATGGTGGACCTGTCGAGGCATAAAAAATCAGGTTTGTCGAATTTTCACTAATTTTTATTTTAAATGATACATGCGAGAGTTTGAAGAGGGTAGAAATAAACGTTTTATAATTTTTGTTTTGCTTGGCACCAATTCCAAATCTACGTTTTCGAATTTTAAAATTTTTCAATTTATTAGCAAAATATTACATGTTTCATAAAGAAGGATATAATCATCTTTAAAATATCAGTCGAGTTGCTATGTGTTTTAGTATGTTAAGAAATTTTTAAAACATATAAAAATAGCTCTGTTATTTATTTCAATACTCCTTTGTTTGTGAGGAAATTATCGATTTAATGGATAATACTTATTTCAGAGTTGTCATTTTCCGTTATGGATACCGCGAGAAGTTTTTTGGACAAGGAGAACAGAAGAACAAATGAGAACAGGCTATATACCTTTGCCAAATATTCATTTATTGCCTCAACGTTTATGGTATCTCTATCCAAATGTTTTCCGAGATAAATTGAATCAAAAAGGTGTCGATAATGCCAAAAAGGTTCTTTTTCGTCCTATATTTTTTCCGAATTTGTAATTAAACTAGCAAAAATGTTACACGATCTAATTTTCAGAATAATTCTGGTACAATCACGCCGTCATCTGGTCATGCAACACGAGGAAGTTCAGTAAGGCCTGAAAGTGTGCTTGCGGAAAATGAGGAATGCAGTCGAGATTCATTTCTCAGTACACCTCTTCCTTCAACTGGAACAGACACAGTTAGTTTTCTTATTTTTTAAAATTAGATAATCTATCATTCATTTTAATTTTCTGCAATTTTTCTCTAATGAAGGTTTTGATAGAGTCATTTCGAACGTAATTTGTTTAATGTAATTTAATTTAAGTACATTCCAAACGAAACGGAAATTTGGGAATCGGAAGTTCCGATTCGACAGATTCGAATTGATGAAGATATAGACGAAAATTTCGAGGTGGTTGAGAATGTCCCCGTGCCGACAATAGATAGTCATTCGAGTGCTTTAGATCAAAAAGATTATGAATGGAAAAGTTCGAATAACACTGAAACAAAAGATACGGTTTGTGACTCAAATTCATGTGAAACAAGCTTGATTCCGGAATGTGTTGTTACTTCAGATTTTCCTTTGGAATCATTCACAGATTCCTTCGTTCAGTTTTGTTCACAAACCGATCCACCAGCTAACCAGCAGCATGGGCAGTCCGAGGAAATGAATTCACAGGGGATACATTCAGATAATGATAAAGTTGTCTTGGAAGTTTTGCAACCTGTAGCTCAAAAAATTGTATCATATATTGATGATGATTTAAAGGAAGCTGGATGTAATTCAGAAATATCGGCAAAACCTATAAGAAAGCGGAAGAAGAATGCTATCTTCGAAGAAGGATCAGCTTGTGATGACGACATATCAGAAACTAGTGGTCCTTTAGATCGGATTTCGCTTGTAGTACCGTCAATGAGCACGAAAATACCAAAATCTGTAAATATTGCTCAAATACGGGAAGTCTTCCAGAAACAAAAGCGACAGCGGTCGGATTCAGAAATCGTTGATAACGATCGCGTGATCGCTTCTTTAGTGAAGGAATTAGTAGTTAGGGTGGCTTTGGAACTTGATTTCGTTAAAAACGAAGCAATGTCTACATCATTATGTACGAGAAAAACACATCACTATTTGTCAAAGATAATTTCCTTGGAAGAAGCAAAAAGACACTTCAGTGATTTGACACTTGATGAGTTATTGAAAGGTGTTAGTAATCTTCAGTCATCTGTTGCGGCACAAAATTGTCTACGAAAATGCCCTAAGATAAAAAGTAATATCGAGCAACAACAATCAACGAATGTTTATCTAGAGCAAGATACCGATAGATCTACTGATTTTGAAAAAAATGATTCGGAAACATCTGCCAACATTTCAAATGAAATGGGTACAAGCTTGAAAATGCAATCATCTCTCCGGAAACGACGATCTGAAAATAGTGATCGACCTGTTTTGCCGAGAAATCTGCCAGCAGATGAGAAATGCATTGCTGCTGTAGAAATGGCCCTAAAAAAATCTATGAAAGATATCAAAGGCCCAGAAGAGACTAGTCGAGCTCCTCGAACATCTATACTGTACGTATTCTTAATTTTAAAAGTTGAAATTATTGCTTATCAAATTTTATTGATGGAAATAATTACAAAAACGATGATAATTTAAATTAGGAAAGCTGAGAAAGTGATCATAGTAAAAGGAACTATTGTTTGCTTATTGAATTTATCTTTCACCGCAAAACCTTCAGTTTCTCATGTATCATTTGCTGCAAAAAATAAAGCATTTCCAATCTTTTTTTTTTGATTACTAGTAATATTAGTACTGTTATTAATAGAGTCATATAATTCTCTTATTTTATTGATATAAATACATTTTATTGCTTAAATTACATTATTTTTTAGGAAAGGTTCTCCTTCAGAATTTCGTCCTGATATGATCTCAAGTGAAATATTCGACTCGCTGAACTGGCGCAGGCCCGTGCATTTCGGTGGTCGTACAAATTTAGACGCTTTTGTAATTTTTTATTTTGCAAGGTTTTGATGAATCATAGTGTGATCGAAACTAATTTACAGTGCATTTTTTTTTAATTATATTAACATGCGAACCAAAGAAAAAGATTTATTTTTCTCTTTGCTTTTTTTATTATTCTACCATCATCTGCTATCTTCTCTAATTAAACCCCAAAGAAGTACGTTCATCAAATAGGTAACAGTATATAACCTGCGATATAATCGAGCGGAATATTTGGATGCTCTTGGCTCCGAATTATGCAAGCATAAAATAATGAAATTTATGCCATCAATACCAGTGAAGCAACAGCGCCTTGTGCGACGTATGCAGCAGAAGAGTTCTGGTCGGGACGATATGCTGGATTTGGAGACGCTGAAAAAGGCTATTGATCCAGATGCATTACGAGTTCAAATTGCCCATCGTCTTGGCATCCAAAATGTAAGGTTTCTTCCCTGAATTTTTTATATTCAAACAGATACTTCCGATCATTTTGTTTTCTATGATTTATAGATCCAATAAGCAAAACCTCTGTAAATAAATTATAGAAATTTGAATTCATTGCGATGATAAAGGATAATTGCAGCTTGAAAGCATGTTACCGTCCTCGAAAGTAAGAAATGTTCAGGATGATGAAGTAAGCAGTAAAATGCAGCATATTGCATCTGCTCCATTTACGGTGTCATCAGGAATTTCCGAACCTGTTTCTATGGAATATATTCAATCAAATAAAACCGGTAAGTTTAAATTTCTTATTAAATTACATATGATTTTAGTCACATTAAAGGAAATCATTAGGATTCTACATTAATTTGATTTCTTAGTTAACAATAAAGAGATCTTTTGCTAATTCAGCTTATTGCTTGGACTATAATGATTGGTAATTTGGCCGATTTAGAAATCTATTTTGTCAAAGTTCCTTTAGTGCATAAATTGAGTGAAAATTATTTTTTTAAATAAAAACTGAAGATAAAAATAAATCAGCACTTTCGGAAAAATTCTTTCCTTTTAAAAGATTAAACAGCTACTATTTTCTGTATTTTTTAGATGAACAAGCATCAGTATCAAATCTTTCGGAAAGTTTATACTCATTTCCTGAATCTGAATATGAGAATAAAGTTAAAACTGAAAAAGAATCTGAACTGAAAGCGCCATGTATTCTATCGTTTAATGATCCAGAAGTCGATGCACTCGTGCATAGAAAATTTAAAAATTATGTACATGAAGAAAATATGACTGATGATGTTGTTATTCCTCATCAATCTTCTTCAGCTCAACAGTTATACGTCTCTGAAGTAAATTGTTTTCTTTTTTTCTTTTTTTTTTTCATCATGTGGAAATATCCCTATTACTCATCGCTTTTGGGAGGAGATTTAGATATTTCAAAAATATGCAAATTTTATCAACTGCTATAGTGCTAATACGCAGATTTACCATCGAATATTTTTTGGTGTTAATAATGAATATAATTTGAGGAGCAAAGTTTAATCTCATGTTAACTTTTAATAATCGTAATAAGATATTAAAGAGGAACTATTTTTTGCGGTATTCTCTACAACAGATAGGCCACTATTATTACTAAGTAAAATTCGGAATATTATTGCTTTTTTAGCATTTGGAAGCATCCACCTCTCGCATCGAATATGCTGATTTTGAGAGCGCCTTTGAAGAATATGAAACTGATGAAGTGCAACATTTGGATTCATTTTTTGATACCCATTTTAATGGTCATTCATTATAAAGTTAATTTATGCATGTAAATTTTATAAATTTGTAAATTAGCGTTTATTCAAAACCTGTCAATTTCGTATTTTATTTAGGCTGCATTTTGGGATGATTTTAGAAATGCAGCGTTGCTGTCGCAACTGTGTTCAAAAGAATAATGAAATTGGAATAAAAAAGATAAACTTAAATTGAGGGAATATTATTATAATAGTAGTAACCGGTCAACCAATCTTTTATAAAGTTGAAGGCAGTATGCATTTCTTTGTATAGTATTATAATATTTTCTATGTATTTAATATGATATTCATTTTCATACTGTTCCTTTTGTTATCTTCTTTTTTAATAATAAATATAAATTTCATTTTTATTGCATATGTAATATAATATGCAATATGCATGGATATTCATTGTATTATTCGATGAATTGTCCTATAATAATAAACATGTAAATAGGAAATGAAAAAAAAATGATAAGAAAAAGAGCAAACAAATAAATGCAAAATTTAAATTTTTACTGATAATGGATAAAATGAAGATGATTGGTCGAAATGGTTGGGTGATATGAATGATTAATGTTAAGATCATGTAGATTATCTGTGTTATTCAAGAAATTATTATCGATTTGTTCTGTTTCGCGCATTGTAGTTTGACTAAAATAATAGTTGGTGTAATCTTTTAGGTAATAATTGCAATTTATTCCTTTCTAATAAATTTTAAAAATAGTTAAAAAATATGATTTGCAGATTAAACGTTTAAAAAAATGGCTGATTTTAGTAGTATTGATATTTCTCAAATTGGTTCAACTTTTGCAAGAGATTTTTCATCTAATGAATCGGGCGATTTTAATTCAAATTTGTTGATAAACAAAACGAAAGAAGTGAAATGGAATGGGTGTCGTGATTTGGTAGAAGTTACGGGTGGACCGGAATGGAAACTTCGATGTTGGTACTTTTGATTATACTATTAATTCTAGGAAATGAAGTGATAATGAGTTTTAAAATAAAAAGTATTTAATATTAAGATATTAATGATTAGAAACTTTTGTACTGATATGTGTTTTTTTAATTGCGAATTATTTTAATGATAAAACTATAGAAATAAGATTGATTATAAATTCTGCATTTTAATGATAAGCCGATGAAATTATCGAAATTTTGGTTGATTCTATTATAATTCTTGTGAATCGAAATAATACAATATTGTCATTCTGTAGTTTCCTTGAAATGGTATATATAACAAATAGTGAAATCTCTATAATACTCTTATCACCTGGTAATCTAGATCTATTTAGGTATGGCTGAAGCTTTCCCACAATATTGTTGGAAATATGCTGAACCACAAATGATTGCTCATTATCATTACAATGTTGCCACAACTACTAATGCACCTGCAAAGCAATCTTCTGCTACACTTTCGGTATTTTATGCACATTTGCCGAATTCACTCTCACCTTATGATTTCAGTATTCAGGTAAGTTTATTTTATACAGACTTTTTGAGCAAGAAATATCATTTTATTAATTTCATTTTAATAAAATTTCAACTATTTTTTACGCCGATTTTATTTTAATTTTACTTTCTAATTTTTATAAACAATGATAAATTTTCATCTATATATCTCTAATCTAAATTTTACTAATTTTTTTTAATTTTACCCATAATTTTTAGCTAGAAATAGATTAAATAGAATTTTTTTAGCCAATGATATATTTAAGTCGTATTTGAGGTAGATATTTGAGCTCAAATCATTATAAAAAAACTTTTTATATTTTAATTATACAAGATAAGCATTTCATTACAGCCGAAATCGTTTGATCGGGCTCGTGAACAACTGTATCGACAAATTCAGGCTGTATATAACGCAGAAAACGAATTTAGCATTTCAAGTGATCAAGTATGATTTTTCTATTTCAAAGTGACTTTTTTTTTGTTTTTTTTCATCAAAAACTTTGACTTATTAATAAAATAAATATGAATGTATTAAGAGCCACACAGTGTACTATAGTTTAATCTTGTTTTTAAATGTGTGTTGGTGCACCATGTGTGGTATTGGTTGGTAATGTGGAATGGTTCCGCGCAAAAATCTTGAAATTCTCTAAGGGAAATGGTGTAATAGTAGACCTTGTGGATATTGGTAATGACAATATTGCTAAAATTGAGAACGTTCGACCTCTTCTGAAAGTTTTTGGACGTTTGCCTCCTCTTGCTTTGCGTTGTCGTATGAAAGGTATGATTTGAGAAGTTCGCCAGCGATATTGAATTAGCACCCAAGTTTGGGATTTTAAACGTAGTTTGGGCAAATTTAGGTATCAGTTTTTGATGGTTAAGATTATGAGACTTTTTCAAGAGGTTAAGTATTAATCTAATCGATACATAATCATAAATGCGTACATGCAGGGAATTTCAGAAAATGTCTTTAATTTTCATTGATGATAAATTTATGTTATCCTGATATTTAAGTTGATCTTAAATCTTGTTTGATACACAGAAAAGAAAACATTATTATTGAAGCCATAGAGAAGGCAAATGCAGGACGAGAAAAAATATTTTTTTTTTGAATATGTTAATTTATTTTAATTTTTTGGCATATTTATTCAGTTGATAGCAGCAATAAATAAATTCTTATATTATCAGTAAAATAAAATTAACCATCATGTTTCAAGGCGTTAATATGAACGACTTAACAGTGGAAAAAGTGAATGAATTTCAAAAGTTAATTAAATCTTGTGGTGATGTTGTTCGAGTAGAACTTGCTGATGTATCTTCTGTACCATTTCTTGTCAATTTGTATCATCCGACGCTGCGGGACGAAAATCTCGGTAAATTATTTTATGGTCGGAAAAAGCACGACGCACATGAAGCAGCACGAGAAAGACGATGGAATAAGAAATTAGCTAAAATGGTATCTTTTGTTATTTAATGTTGATAATATATTGATAATAAATGTTGATAATATAATACATCGTCTTATTTCATTTAATTTTTCTCTAAGTGATTTTATCATTTAAAAATATATTCTCGTCAAAGATTATGCATACATTTTTGCTTTTGAAAACACTTCATATTTGAAGTATTTTCAAAAGCATATTGCCTAACCATTTCAAAATTTATCGAAGAATAAAGTTTCTCTTAATTTAGTCATATAAATATGAATAGAATGAATTATGTTAACTGCAATTTAATCTTTAGTTTGGAATGTTAAATTTCATTTTTATTTCAATTTGCTATAGCATTTATTTGAAGCACTGATTTAAAAAATGCCGGTAAAGTTTTGCTAAAGTACACTGATTTATTACAAATAAAAAAAATAACTAATAATAAGAAAAAAAAGAAAATACACAAAAGTTGAAATATAGAAGACTTTCTTTTTTCGTATTTAAAACGTAAGTAACGATCTAATACTGAAAAAGTGGAAATGATAATGATAAAATTAAAATCGTTATATATTTCAACTTTTGTGTATTTTCTTTTTCTTTTCTTATTATCAGTTTTTTTATTTGTAATAAATCAGTGTACTTTAGCAAAACTTTACCGGCATATCGTTATTGACTATTTTGCTGGAATTTTCAGCATTTGGAGAATGAAATTCGTTTTAAATATGTTTTGAAAATTTTAAAGTTTAATTTTAGAATGATGATTTTTCAACTGATTGTACGAGTGAGGAAGATTTCGAAGACGATTCTCCACCTCCTTCTCATGTATTATATCTGGAGAGGTAAAATCATTTTGTATTAATTTTAATCAAAAACATTTAACAAGTAATTTTAATCAAAACATTTTACTAACATATGTATAGGTACAAATGGTACAGATAACTGGAAAAGAATAATAATTTGTGAAATTTTTAGATTACAAAAACCGATTACCGATGAACCGCTCTATATTTCTCATGTCGAAAACTGTCGATTCATTTATTTACATAGCAAATATCATAAAAAGACAATCGAAAAATTGGAAAAACAATTGCTCACTAAGGTTCTAGTAAATCTTTTTTTGTTTTTATTTCATTGCGTATATTTAAGTTAAAATTTTTTCTTTTTGAAACTCTTCTAACATTCAAATATTACATTACACAAAAATTATGCTATACATTTATGAATTTTTAAGTAAATGTAATTGTTGTTTTTCCGGAAATTCGCCTCAATTGATTTGTTTTTGAAGTTTGAAGAGAAATCATAAAACCAAATTCTTTTTAGTCTTTTAAATTAATTGAACTTTGAATTGATTGTTCAGTCTTCATTTCTGCCAATACTTCGTATTTCTCCCGTTTTTTTTTTCTGTTTTTTCCTTGCCCTATTTATTCTGTAATATATAGATAAATTATTATTTCAGTGGTCTCAATTAAAATTTGTTCCTGAGAAATGGTTAATACCAGCACTAGCTTGTGCTTATTCCGATATCTCTACTTGCAATCCTTGTCGAGTTATAGTTGCGGAAATTGGTGATCAAACGGTACAGCTACGTAGTGCCGATCATGGATGGAAGAAGAATATATCGAAATCGGATTGTCTCTCTGGTAGTTTACGTCTGCTTACGAGAGAATTTTCGGAAACACCACTCGTAAGTTATGAGTTTCATTACTAAATTTTATTGTTTCCGGAATATTTATCAAATGCTAGTCTTTTTTGAGAAATTACTAATATTCATCTTTACAATCAGATGTCTTTTGAAATAGTCTCAGTGAATTGTTACATTTCAATTAACCTTATGGAAATTAGTTGTTTATAGAAACTGCTAAGGACAAAATAGCTTTTGCAAAAGAAGGATTGCAAAAATCCTGGCCAAGTTTATTTTTATCGAAAATCTTAAACAAGTTTATTTTTATCAAAAATCTAACCAAATTTATTTTTATCAAAAATCTTGGCCAAGTTTGTTTTTATCAAAAATCTTAACCAAGTTAGTAATTATTTCCATAAGAAGTATAGTGAGCTGAAAGCTTGGGATTCATATATTGGCGCAGTGATAAGTAGTGCTATCACGTCAGAAAATCTCGAGTTCAAATTTGTCCTCGATTCTTGGCGCTCTGGTGTTAGTATTCATCAGAAGTGTATGCATAATCGGAGGTAGAGTAGGTTGTGCCAAGTGGCGCAGCAGTCGAATCACCTTCGGTGTCAAGCGTTACTTAATGTTTGATTATCATCCTCTGGATTCGAAACACTTCAAATCAGATGGATGGTTTTTAGAAGAAAATCATTAAATTAATTGGTATTTAATTAGTGGAATTAATACCGTTTTAGAGAGGAAAAAATAGCAATTTAAAATTCTGCTTGACAATTCGATATCGAAAATGTAAGGAGCTAATTTCAATTTCATTTTGCTTCAAATTTATCATTTTTATCGATTGTATTTCAAATATCTTTTAAGATGTATCTCTGTTGCTTACCAACTTCTACACGATATCATCCACATCAATCTGAAACTGATATTTTACGAAGTATTTTACCGATTGGTACAACCGTAAATATTCGTCGCTCCTCATGCAAACGATCTTTACCATACAAAACGAATATTTTCCTCGAGAATGATGAATCAGTTACCGATCTTCTCGAACAACTGTAAGTTGCATTGTGTGTTATAATTTCTATGCATTGAAAAGAATAATTTCTAACTCTATATATATATATATAAACTTTTCGGATTTCTATTTATTGTCGGAATTTGAATTCATGATTAATTTAAGAAGAATCGAAAAACGTGTTATACATCCGTGCTTCGATTTGCTACCTTATGAACCATCAATATATACTAAACTTTACAAGCTTGACTGCAATTATCAGGAAGATCTCGACGTTTTCCGACCATTTGCAAGGGGTCGCCTGGAATACGCTAATTTGTAAAAATTAAATCATAATCTAGTAAGAAACGAATATTTTATTATCTATTATCTTAATATTTATCTATTATTTTGTGAACTATTAAAATATATATTGTTATTTGCATTCATTCCTCTATTTCTTTTAAATGCATTTATTGATAGGTTATTGCTAAGCAAGCAATTACTATTGAAATATACAGCGAATATGAAGAACATAGTCAGAATTTCACCAAACTAAAAAAAAAGGCATTTCACATCACAATTTCTTAATTTCTTGTTCTCAGGATGAGAATTTAGTCATCTTGAATTAGATGGATTAAGCTAAACTTGAAATGACTATCTAATTCATACAGAATTCTTCGTGCTAAATACGATGGACAGATCTTGATGCGATATAAATACAAAGATTATTCCGGAATTATATAAAGACTACTCCCACATATTTATATATGATTTCCGATAAAATTTTCATGCTTTCGGAGCTATGCAATATTACTACAAGCAGCAACAATCAGACAAATAAATATGGTTTGAGTAAATAATACAAAAAGGGGATGGAAGTACTGTATTGTCAGAGAACAATATACTCTTACAATTTCGCATCGTCAACGTAAGATTTTTGCGCACAACTACAATACTCTCAAAGTAATAATTTTTTTTTTTTGAGCTTTCAAGTCACATTCATGACTGTTGCTGAGCCGAATTCAATTCCGGAGCCACTGATGCTTGTTCACTAATTGATTTTGCGGCTTGTGATGTTGCCGAATTGTTCACCTGTTCTAACATCCTTTGTAGCTGCGCTTGAGGGTCAACCACTGTACGATTCTGTGCAGCCTATAAATAATAATGTCTACTTTTTATGTTTGACCTTCATTCCAAAATTTCTAAAAAATCAGTCAAAGAATCGATTGAAAAAAAAACGGACCTGACCCTCTTTGGTCCTAAGAAGATTGTTGAAAAAGGAAACTAGCGGAGAATTGCCATCTGTTCCATCACTTGACTGTTTCTGTGGCGTAATTCGTTTTGGTGATGCAATTTCAACACTTGCAAGTTTGTGTAGAAATGCTTGCTCTTCTTCCGCTTCCACTATTTGATCCCGTACCGGTTGTTTTTCATGCAATATCTGTAACAAACAAAAAAGATTAAATATCTTATAGATTAAACTTTTTGCTAAAATACCTTGCAAATGAATCAAAGATATGAATGAAACTATGAAGTTAAGGTAAGAATTGCCTATTACCTTTAATCAGAAATAGATCTTATTAAGGATTACATGGCAATTTCAATAAAAGCCCAAATGTTTAGATTATTTCTGAGTTATCAAATGTACAGAGTACCATTTCTTTTTGCTAAAATAATCCGCAGAAATTAACCTCTAAAGGACGATCCACATCTGGGATTGCTTCCTTGATTATATCCAATTTTTTTTCATTATCCCAGCCTGCTGGCACAAATATTGAATCCTTATCAACAACATAAGCAGGTGTTGTAAATGGCAATCCACATACCCGATGAACAAGATATTTGTATAGCAAAGCTGTATTTTTTTCTTCTTTTGCAGATGTATAAATCTAAATTTTATTCTTTACAAATATGTTTTAAAAATCGAATAAAAAAATTTTGCTTACACATAAAAAAATACTACTGATTAAGAAATAAAAAATATTTTACCAAAGCAGCTCCATGTGCCATACAAAATTTGCGCACATGGTATTGCAAGCGATCGAGTTGATCATCAGACATCTCAGTATGCGCTAAATCACTTTTCGTCAGTACAACTACTAGTGCGACACCTGTATTTCGAGTTAAGATATTTTGATCCAACGGTAGCAATACCTAAAATATCTCAAATCATTTTTCTTTCTTATCCAAACGATGATTGGATAAAAAGAAAAAACCAGAAATAATATAACTAATATCTAATGTCATCGAACATTCATTTACTAAATCAAAGTATCGAAATATAAACAATATTATAAGTACAACGTACATGCTCAGTTTCCATGGATGGTATTTTATCACTTAGCATCGAACTATCCAATGGTTCAACATATTCTTGCCAAAATAATTCTTCTGAAATGACCCTTACATTTCTTCTAAATTGAAAAAAAAAAATCCCACTAGATGAAACATGTGCCGACTCCTCTTCTCTTTCATTCTTGAAGATTTAAAATCAACATACAAATAAAATGGTATTAAGACAAGAATTATACATAATGAACCTGGAGAGGTACAAGTGTTATAAAAAGCTTACGTGATTTACGAGCATCCATCACAGTCGCTTTGTCAAATATATTTTCGATCTGATCACCCAACACTTTAATCCATTTATTCAGTGATGGCAGTACTGTTCCAGGTTCTTGCATTGATGCACATAATATCACGATGTTCTTAGTTAATGGTGCTGTTAAAGCAAATTTCATCAAAGGAGCAAATGCCACATCACCATCTAAAATCCATACTGGAAGTGTTACGCTTTCGCCAGGTGCAACACCGGCACCTGAAATTGATATATTTAAATAAGTGAAGCATGTCAAGTTAGCGGCTTTATTACTTCCTATTACCTTAGATATCCGAAGCTTTCGAGATAATTTTTGAAGCTGTAAGACCATTCTGCTTGCAATTTCATAACTATCGCGAGAATGGCATCTTTAGAAATAAATCCTATCACAACTTGAAATATTATAAAGCCAGAAATCATTCCTAACTAAGTCACAATTTTTTGCCTAGAAGCATTTTATTGAAGAATATCGATCAAGTAAAAATAGTTGAATTAAATTTGAAGATATACCCGCCGAAGCTAACTGATACGCATAGCTTGCATCTCTGTAATCTGTGTGTACGTTCAAGAAATGATACTCAAGTGCAGAACCACGACCAGATGTTTCCCGTTTCTCAAGTCTTTGCAGTAACCAACTTTTACCACTTTGTCTATTTCCTGAAATGCAACAAAACTTACTCAGCAAAACAAATTTCTGCAATTCGTTGGTAAATATAACATCAAATAAGGTTTTAGTTTTTTAATTTTAAGTTCAATTTTCCTAATGATAACTTTTTTTGGATAACGATCATACTTAAAATTCAACAATCATAATCAATATTTATCATATTACTAAGCAAACAAATCTTATTTTATTCAAAGTGTCATACAGGTTTTTTATTAATGATGGTCATTATAACATTCTATACAGGTTTATTAATGATCGTCTCACATTTAACAAATTATACACTAAACATTCGCCGCATATTTGACGAATTATGCAAATTTTAATACCATTACCTAGGAAGAGAATAGCTCCTGGTGCACTATTGTTGACACCATTAGCGCTTACTTCAGATAATATCTGAGTCCTGAAATTGATTTCAAACTGCAAATCTAGATATATCTATTAAATCTCTTTAAAATTTCAGATATATTTACTTCCTTAAAAGAGCGACAATTAGTAAATCCTAATAATAAAAAATTTTTCTCCCAATTACATAGTCCTGACAAGAAGTAAAAAAAAAAAAATGTGACACTTCCCAATTTCTCCCCTTTCATTCTATATTTTCATAATATCATTTTCTGCAGCATTTTTCATTTCTTTGGAATAATTGATAGAAAATTTGTCCAAAATTTCAGAAGCTTTTCTAGAATGAAAGCCCAGAATAAAAGAAAAACTAACCAAATTCTCTCGTCATCATTCCCATTCGTTGTATTTACAGTCGCATTACCGGCCACCGGAAACGACAAATTTAGAGAACCAGTTGGAGGCATCAAGAATAACTAAGCATATAACCTGTAACATCAGTAGCGAAGATATTTTTTGAAAGTTAAATTTTCAGATTTGAATAGAAGTTCAAACTTTTCAAATCAAAACGACAAATATGTAGTATAAGTAGATGAATGAATGACATGAATACCAAAAATATAAACAAATGGATGTTCTATTCTGAAATATAACGAAGAGACATAATCTCTCGAACAATTATTACAATTTCATCCTTTATAAATACTGAGTGTAAAGAAAAATTAATAACGGCAGCTTTGTGCATGATAATAATGATAATAGAAGTACTGATAACAATAATTAGAATAAGGAAAATAACAACAGTAATAACTTTATCATCCCTATTATTATTATTACTATAAAGATAATGATAACAAAAATAGTAACAGTTTTTGTTATTTGTTATCAGAGCAATATGATAAAACATAACAATAATGATGATTTGTTATCAGAATAATATAATAAAACAATAATACCAATAATCACCATTGCTGTTACCATCAATGTAAGCGTTACAAATCACGATAATAGCAATAACGACGACGATAACAACATAAAACAGACATCTGGAGAGCAGATGACAGGCAGTGTCAAGACGCTATGAAATCACTTCTATCTCAAGCGAATTTAAGTTCTTACTTCCAATATTATGTAATATTTTTTTTGAGAAGAAAATCCGATACTTATTCTTCCCTTTTGACCTTTAACCTATTAGGCTTATCATTAGATTACTTTTCGATATGTTAGAGATAAGCTGATTATAAGATCATTGGAAATTAACATGAAATAGTCATGAAATAATCCCAGATAAAGTTTTAATAAAGTTAGGACATAATAAATTTATTCGTTAATCAATAACTGAAAAAAAAATTTCGATTAATATATATATACAAGCAAATTTTCGATGAAAATGTCAAAAATTTTAAATTTTAATTTTAAATATTTAAAAAATTAATTGTTAATTACCAATAATTATTCAATTAAAAATTATTTGTAATAAATAGGCTAATAAATATGCGATTTTGTTTTTAAAAAAAATGAATTACTACCATATATGAAATTTAGGAATTAATTTAATTTAATGAATTTAAATTTTGTCAATTTAAATTAATTTAAATTAAATAATTTAGCAATTTTACAGTATGTATGCAATTATTTTCTAATCTATCATTTTCTTTTTCACAACTTTTTCAATCCTTTACAATTTCAACCTTTTTTTTTCAAAATAATATAAAAGAGGGAGAGAAAGAGAGAGAGAGAAAGAGAGAGAGAGAGAGGGAAAGTGGAGATAAAAAAGACAAAAAAGGAGGGAAGGATGGAAGAAGCAATTCATACAAAAAAAAGTATTTTGTTGATTTGTCGACCTAACAAGAAGCCGTAGAAAAATGAATGTGTGAATGAATGAATGAATGAATGGATAGATGATGGATTGATCGATTGATTGATCGATTGTTTATTTTGACCTTTTGCTATTATTCGATAAATAAAATAACCTTTACTTTTTTCTTTATATTTACCTTTACCCTTTACCCTTTACCTTTACCATTACCTTTACCTTTATTCTTTATCTTTACCTTTACCTTAACCTTTACCTTTATTCTTTATATTTACCTTTACCCTTTATCCTTTACCCTTTATCTTTATCTTTTTTCATTTATACCTTTTCCTTCTTTTAAAGTTATACTATCATTTTTAAAATATAAAATATAATTTTGAATTTTAATTAAAATGGATTTACCTTTTTTTGATACGATTTTAATTTCAATTGAATTAATTGTTTAAATTAAATGTTAATTTTAATCAAAATATTCTTTTTTAGCTAAAGTTTAATTTTAGATAAAGCATTTCCTATAAATTTAGAATTTAATTTTAATTGAAATATATTCCGTTGTTAATTTTTAATTTTAATTGAAGTACCTCTTTTAAATTAAGTTTCGATTTTAATTGTAATATACTTCGTTGCTAATTTTTAATTTTAATTGAAGTACTTCTTTTAAATTAAATTTTAATTTTAATTGAAATCATAGCTGTGATAGCTTTTTTAATTTATCGCCTTTTTTAAATTATTTCTTCCCTAAAAAAAGGCTACCCAATTAAATTTGTAAAATTTTTAGGCGTAAAATAAATTTTAAATTTTAATTTTAATTGGAATTAACTTTTCTGTTTCATTCCATTTTCTTTAATTATTTCTTTTCATTTAGAATTTAGCAAACTAAATTTATGAAATTTTTAAATACAAAAATAAATTTAAATTTTAATTAAATTTAAACTATCATTTGAAAGGTGGGAGTTATATAATCTTTTCCATTCATATACCATTCTTAAAAAGAGAAACTGAGAAATTTAATACAAAATTTTTAAATTTAAATTAAAGAAACTTAAAAAAATGAATTCTAAAGTTTTAAATTCATATTTAAATTAAATCAAATTTGAAGATTTACACAAAAGTGAATTAATTTTTATATGTAAATAAGTTTGAATGAGAAAAATATAATCAAAAATAAAACTATCATAACTTTGAAAATGAAAAGCAGTAATCGTGTAATTAATTATGCAGCAATTGAATTTACCGTAATTTGATTTTATATTTTCGTTCCTAAGTAATTTGATTTTATATTTTCGTTCCTAAGTAATTTGATTTTATATTTTCGTTCCTAATTTCTCGAAAGTTATTTTATCAATTTGCGTAATTTATACATTTATAGAAATGAATTCTTCAACTTTTGCTATTGGAAAATTTTTATTGAGAAATTTGAAATATCATTGCAACGATTAAAATTTAATGCCTAAATCTTTCGATTGCTTTCTTACAATATGCTAATAACTTAGCATTTTAAATAGATAAATAGATTTAATGATTTTATCTTTTGAAGTTTCAATTACATTCATTGTAATTTAATCGAAGTGATCAAATTTCAATTTTGCAATTTACCATTTATTATCATTGATTATCATTGAGAGGGAAAAATATTTTAAGAATTAAATCTTCAAAAGGAGGGAGGAGTGTTTCAGGATATTTGCCTTTATTATCATTGGAAAAGAATATTTTAGGGATTAGATCTTCGGAATTCGAGAACACTTACTTTTATTATCATTGGGAGGGAATATTTTAGGAATTAGATTTCCAAAAGGGAGAAAGGAATGTTTCAGGATAATTCCCTTTATTATCATTGGGAAGGAATATTTTAGGAATTAAATCTTGAAAAGGGAGGAAGGAATGTTTCAGGACACTTCCTTTTATTATCATTGGGAGGGAATATGTTAGGAATTAGATCTTCGAGAATTCGAGAACACTTTCTTTTATTATCATTGAAAGGGAATATTTTAGGAATTAGATCTTGAAAAGGGAGGAAGGAATATTTCAGGATAAAAGAAATGGGAAAAAAAAGTATCGAACAAATAAGAAATTTTATTTCTAAAATTCAAATTATTATTAATTTCAAAATTTATATATTTTATATTTTTATTTGATATAATCAATTTTATTTATAATATCCATTCATTCATTCATCCATTCATTCATTCCATTCATTCATTCATTCATTCATCCATTCATTCATTCATTCACTCCATTCATTCATTCATTCATTCATTCATCCATTCATTCATTCATTCATTCATCCATTCATTCATTCATCCATTCATTCATTCATTCATTCCATTCATTCATTCATTCATTCATTCATCCATTCAATCATTCATTCCATTCATTCATTCATCCATTCATTCATTCCATTCATTCATCCATTCATTCATTCATTCATTCATTCATCCATTCATTCATTCCATTCATTCATTCATTCATTCATCCATTCATTCATTCATTCATTCATTCATTCATTCATTTTTTTCATTGCAAAATAAAATACATAAATTTATGCTAATTTTGAATCATCCAATCAAACTGATATCTTTTATCGATGCATTGATTGTGATAAAACAAAAAAAAAAAAATTTCTTCCAAGATGGAAGATGTAATATTGTAATTACCATCTGTCTATACATATTCATTCATTTATATATTTGCATTTTGTAAATATTAATCAATCGTATATATCGATTTTATTTTGTGTACTTTTATAGTTCGTAAAGGTTAAAGGTTATTGTATGTATATATTTATATTCTATGCGTAAATTTTTAAAATTTCTATTAATAAAATTTTTTTCAAACAATGAAAAATTTTATATAAATCAATTAATATTGATTTATTTCTTCATTTTTGTATTTTATAAAGGTTAAGGTTATTGTGTAGCATATGTTATGTATATGTATATGTATATGTACATGTATATGAAAACTGGAAGATTTAACTAGTAATCAATCGTGCGTCGATTTATTTCTTTCTTTTTGTAAATTGTAAAGGTTAAAGGTTATCATATGTATGTACGATTCCATTGTTGAAGTAATTTTCCTAATAGTAAATGCATTTTAGGAACAATAATTGAGCATATATCAATTGAGCATATACTTGTTTCTTTGCTTTTACTATTTGCAAAGGTCAAAGGTTATTTGCACATGTATATGTATATATATATATAGATTTTAAATTTGGATCACTGTAACGATATTCTCCCTCTAGAAAATTTAGAAAAATTAAAGATTTTATAAATAGTAATTAATCATATGTCGATTTATTTTTCACTTCTATAATTTACAAATTACTGTATATACATATATAAGCATAGATAGATGTTAAAGGTCATCTATATTTATTTATTTATTTATTTGTTTACTTATTTAATTATTTATTTATTTGTTTATTTATTTATTTATTTAGTTTAGAATGATTATTAAAGTAAGCTTTTGAAAATTTTTGCTTATTTCTCTTTTTTTCTTCAGTTTAAAAAAAATCAAAGAAGTGATGCCGACTGATAATTTTGGGATTAGTGTGATAGGCTGAAATTCGTTATCTTCATCGTTCGTTCATCCTTATCGTTTAACGATCATTGTTGATGCTAATTTCACTGATAATTTTAGGATTAGTGTGATAGGCTGAAATTCGTTATCTTCATCGTTCGTTCATCCTTATCGTTTAACGATCATTGTTGATGCTAATTTCCAGATTTCTTTCTTATGTTGAATTTTTCGTTATTTTATGGCTTATTTTTTCATTTTACTTCTTTTTCACTACTACTAGTTATATTTAGAATTAGACTATATCAGTTAATTGATTAATTAATTAATTAATTAATTACAATATATAATCCTATTATTCTATTATGGTTATAACGCACAACAATTAAATCATACAAATTAATTACGATATTTAATCATATCATTTTATTATATTTATAACAGATAACAATCAAATTGTATTAATTAATTATGATATTTAATCCTATTTATTCTATTATAGTCACAGCGCGCAACAATTAAATCATATTAATTAATTAAAATATATAATCATACTATTTTTATTATAGTTATAACAGGTAACAATCAAATTGTACTAATTAATTATAATATCTGATCTTATTATTCTTTTGTAGTTATAGCAAAATGTTGTAATGTAAATAAAATTAGCGTATTTTTTGTATTTTTATAATTGCTAAATGAAATTTAAATTATAATTTGAAAATTAATTTTCAAAATTTTAGTCCCAACTCTAACTTTTTTATCATTTTATATTTATCTTATTGCATATAATACATTTCTCTTCCTCTTTTTGATAAGATAATTATCTGTAATCAAATTAAATTATAATTATGACATATAGATGATTGAAAATTCGACTTTTTTTATTTTAATTTTTGTTTCATTCTAAAATTAACTATTATAATACCTGTTATCATTTTAAATTTAACTATTATAATATTTATTATCATTCTAAATTTAATTATTATAATACCTGTTGTTCGTACTTATTATTTTAAGTCTAAAATTTATCTTTCTATTGATTAATGATTAATTTTTGATATTAATCTCTTCCTATACGATATTATTTTTTTAATTAAATTTTTCCCAAATTATATGTAAAAATTTTTTCTGAGTTTTAATTTTCTTTTTTTTTTCTTCTTTATTAATATAATTATTTTCTCTTTTTTCTTTCATAAGTTATTATTTTATTTCCATCTATTGTGTTTTTTTTTTTGTTATTTATTTATACCAATTAAATCGGAATGGTTTGTTTATATTAATTAAATCGGAATGTTGTTTGTTTATATTAATTAAATCGGAATGTTGTTTGCTTACCTGTTTATATTAATTGAACTGGAATATTTTTTATTTAGTTATTTATATTAATTAAATCAGAACATTGTTTGTTTACTTATTTATATTAAATAAATCGGAATGTTGTTTGTTTATATTAAATAAATCGGAATGTTGTTTGTTTAACTGTTTATATTAATTGAACTGGAATATTTTTATTTAGTATTTATATTAATTAAATCGGAATGTGTGTTTACTTATTTATATTAAATAAATCGGAACATTGTTTGTTTACTTATTTATATTAAATAAATCGGAATGTTGTTTGTTTACCTGTTTATATTAATTGAACTGGAATATTTTTTATTTAGTTATTTATATTAATTAAATCAGAACATTGTTTGTTTACTTATTTATACTAAATAAATCGGAATATTGCTAATAACAAAATTAAAAAAAATTAATTTTGTTAACAATCATTTCGTCCTGTAGAAAAAATTACTTTTTTTTTTCCTCAAATAATCGGATTTATTTGATATTACAATTAGAAAAATAAAAAAATAAAAAAAAAACGGAAGATAATGTGACACTTTTGAATGTTGAAATAATTATTTATTAGAAATTGAATTAGAAATTGAATATAATTTAAATTATAATTTGTTTAATTCGATTTATTATAATTTATAAGTTTGTGCAAATGAAATTTCCTCTCTTTTGCAGATACTTATTCCTTTCCATCCTTTTTTTCTTTCCAATTATTTCAATTTTTATCGTATTTTACTAAATTAAATTTTAAAAACGAAATCGGAAAAATTTTTTCGCTTTTCTTTTATTACTTAATTTTATCTTTAATAAAAATACTCTCTTCCTTTCCCTCTTCTCTCTCTCTCTCTTCTTTCTCTCCCTCTCTCTCTTTTCTATTATTGTTTTATTTTTTTTTCTATTTAAAAATTTCATCATATTTTTAATAAACTTTGTAACTAAAAAAAGTGAAAGTTTGTTTTTCAAATTTTTCAAAATTTAAACAATTTGAAATTTTGATGATAAATTCTTTTTGAAAGAATATTAATGAGTTATATAATTTTGAAATAAGAATTTCAAAAATAATTTATCAAAATGATTATTATTTTAAATTGAAATTTATAAATTTCATCAGATCTTATCAGCGATTAATCAAAAAATTATCATTTAATTTTGATAACTTATCAAAATTAAATGATATAAGAAAATGATTTGGTTGTGATGTATGTTATTTTAGAATGAAAGGATAAAGAGAATATGTATTAATGTAAATTGAATTTTGTTATTTCTATTTTGCGGGCGAATTAGTGATTAATTGATTTATATGTTCAGTGATGCAGCGATTAAAACCAATTAATTAATTAATTAATTAGTTATCTGCTAGAATTACTACTAATAATTTATTTTATCCAATCCATAGAATCAAATGATTGATTAGAATTATGATTGATTCAAATGATTAAAATGGGTATCTGGAGAACAACAATTGTTTCGATCATTACCAGATGTATATGAGTTTTAGATAAATCCTAGAATTATTATTATCATTAACTAACAATGATCAGAATGATTAAATTAAAGAACTGGTTGATTTGATTCGGTAAATTGATTAATTGGCTGATTGATGAATTTGAGATTATCACAGAAATTCTCATTTTTGTTACGATTAATTATTTGATGATCATTCATTAAATGATTCCGATTGTTCCCAAATATTTATCTTATCATTTATTTGATAAATTCTTTAGTAGTTTAATTTGTTCAATTATGTTATAAATTATAAAAATTGATAAATTTTCATAATGAAAATACTTTTAGGAAATTTAAAATTATAATTTTGATTTGAAAAAGTTGAATAAATTGATTTTTCATTTATTTTTTTCTCTGCCTTCTTCATCGATATTTTTTGATCATCTTATCAATAATTATCAAAATAAATCGATTTATGTTCTACTGATCGATGAAGATTATGAATATATTACTGCATCGATAATATTATCCGTTTCTTATCAATCTCTATTAAAATTTTTGCTAACTTTTAACTAAATTATCAAATCATTTCTATGGAGATTTGAAATCTTCTTATCAGTTATTGTTTTTAAAAAATACTTTATAAAATTTAAAATTATAATTTTGTTTGAAAAAAGCTGAATAAATTGACTCTTAATTTATTCTTTTCCATCGATATTTTATTGATCATCTTATCAATAATTATCAATTTGTGACGTTATGAAATTTATAGTTGTTACAAAATTAAAATTCATATTTCATTTTTTAGCTATTGTCAATGATCAGTAAATGTTATGAGCATTGATATTTCAAACTATAATTCCTCGCTAATTAATAATTTCGGATTTCAGATTTTCGAATTCTTGATTTCAAATTTTATTTTTTTTTCAGATTTCGATCGATAGGCTTGATATAATATTTATGTATTTATTAGAATTGAATTAATCATTTAAACGATATGTGTGCTTTACCTAGTATTTCATCTACACCATACCGTACACCACTACTACCACATCTCGTTCAGCTACTTTCTGTTTTAATCATCTTAACAATGGTACTCGGTAAGTATTACGGTATTCATAATTGATAATTTTTTTAAACGTTAGTATATCTTTTTAATCATGATTAGGCAAGGTTATTGTACTTTTAATCGTCATTTGACAAGCATTACTTACCATACTTTTTTTGGTAATTTGATAATTACGGTAATTGTAATCTGAAATTTGCTTATAACATTTAAACTTATATTTGTAATACATTATTCTTATCTTTGGCTTGTTTTTTTTTTTTTGTTTATTTTTGAATAACTTAAAAGGTGCAAATTGTTTCCAAAAGCGCTTAAAATGATGATTAAAAATTCAAATTGAAAATTGAATCTTAATAATTTATATTACAGTAAGTTAGTGATAATTACATGACTGATAATTGATAAGCTAATCTATGAAAATATGTAACTATTCGAACTTTTCTCTGAAAATATTTTCTCTATTATATTAATATCATTTTGATTTTTTTACATATTTATAAGAATAAAATGATTATAATAAAACAAGCCAAAATATTATCATGATAATCAATATACCAATATGCATTTATACATTTTGTTATTTTAAAATTGATAAATTTTTTAGTATTTATAAATTGCAATAAAATAAGCAATTTTTTTTTTTACGTTTATTAAAATACGATTGATTCGATTAATTATAAGCATGAAATGATTGCGAATGCAATCGATTGTTTTGATGATAAATAATTGATAATATTAATTCGACAACAAGATTGTAAACTGATATTATCTCAAAATGTTTAACATATTATGGAATATCAGATAGAAAAGTGATAAAGTATTATATTATCGGATTGGTAAATCTCAACTTTATTAGTTTAGCGAAATGCATTTTGGGATTGAAGGAAGGAGGGACAGAAAGGTGACATATATCTATCTATCTCGTATCTCGTAACAAATTCTGCTAAAACTTGTCATGTGTAAATATTGATGACAATTTTTTTTCTTTTTTTCTTTCGGTCTTTCCTTCTTTCTTTCTTTCTTTCTTCATTTTTATACTTTATATATGGCTTTTGTTTATTTTGATAATCATATATCTCATCATTAATTACAATATAATATTGGATCGTTTAGAAATCGATTTTATGTCATTCTTAATTTTATTATTATAAAATATATTTGAGTAAAAGTTTTTTTCTTTTTTTTTTGGTCATATTTATAAATATAATTTTAGGATAAAAGTTTTTTTTTTTTTGAAATAAATGTCTAATAATTTTTATTATTTTTTCGCTTTTCATTTTTTCAGTTTTTTCAATTTTTTCAGTTTTTCATTTTTTCAGTTTTTCAGTTTTTCATTTTTTCAGTTTTTCAATTTTTTATTTTTTCGATTTTTTCACTATTTTTTCATTCTTTTTTTGGTATTATAATAAAATTCAAAATTTTATTTTATTCTTTTGTTAATTATCAAACAAAATGCAATGAAAAGATTTGAAATGTTTTTTTTTCTTTTCATTTCATTTTAAATTAAATAATTCTCAAATTTTAATTTCAGATTGCTCCATCACCTTACAGTCGTCGAATATATTCAATGCAACGTAAACCACCATTAGAAGCAGATACGAATTTTCATAAACAACATGCTGAAGTTCGGATAAATATTTCCAAAGTATTGATTTGACCTTTGGACTATTTTCAAATTACAAATTTCATAATTTATGTTAATGAAATTTTTTTTTTTTTTTTTTGTTCTTTGATTTGTGATAAAGCAAATTTTAGACAAAAAAAAATTTTCAAATTTTTATTTGCTTTAAAAGAAAAATGATAAATAAAAAAAATTGAGAGCAATTTCCTTTTTTTTTTTGGTTTTCCGAAATGTAACATAAAAAGAACTTTTATCTTTTCGTCAGATTTCTTTTTGAAATTTGAATATCAATGATCAAATGTAGAACGATTATGAATAATGCATGTCGAAATTTTGTTATAGTTTATTTGAAAGTATTAATTAAAATATTTTAACTGATAATAATAATAATAACAGTAATAATAATAGTAATAATAATAATAATAGTAATATAATAATAATATAATAATAAATAATAATAATAGTAATAATAATAATAATAATAATAGTATTAGTAATAATGATAATAATAATAATAATAGTAATAGTAATAGTAATGATAATAATAATAATAATGATAATAATAATAATAATAATGATAATAATAATAATAACAATAACGATGGTAGTAATAATAATAATAATAACAATAGTAATTTTAGTAATAATAATAATAATAGTAAATAATAGTGATAATAATAATAATATATGGCTTATTTGAAGATATTAATTAAAAGATTGTAAATAATAATAATAATAATAATAATATGAAAATTTGTTTAAAGTATTAATATTTAATTTTAATTTACCTAAATTATTAAGATTCTTTTCTTTAAAATTCTTTTAAAGTATTAATATATATTAATTTAAAATTACCGAAAATTATTTTTAAAAGAATCTTTGTAATACTTTGTGAATAAAATATTAATCGAGATTTTGATTATCTTTTTTTTTTTTATCACAGGTCAAATTTTCATTATTGGTATTGGCGCTAATGTCCATCGTATCAGTCCTTTTTGCATTTACCTCAATCTTGAGTTTACTTTCAATACAATGGAAAGTTAGTGCAATGGAATCATCCGATTTTACTAATGATGCATCACTGATAATACGTACTGCAATCTATGAAATAGCCAGTTCATTATCACTGATCGCTGTAACTACATCTATTGCAACCTTTCTTCTATCAACTTTACAACTTTTTTTTGCCCTAAAAATGCTAAAACAAATCCAACATCTATCAAAAGGTTAATTTTTAATTAAAATTAATACAATAATTAATAATAAATATTTAAAACAGTAACTAATTCGATTATTGATCTTTTTTTTTTTTGATAAATTTTGGTATAGAATTATATATATTTTTTTACAAAAAAATTTGTTTAAAAAAAATTATTTATCTTCCTTTTATCATTTATCATTTTATAATTTATTAAAATTATTTTTTTTTCATCTAATTACTTATATTTATTAATTTTTTTTAAAGTATTAATTATTTTTTTTAACATTTTGAAAATTTTGAATTTATTCATATAATTGTTTTCAAAATAATCAAATTATCATTATGATATATCTGATAAGAAATCAGAAGAAAATGTAATTTGAGAATTCTTTTAATAAATTTAGCACCTGAAAATTTTACAACCATTTTATAATCTATTTAAATTATTTTTTTTTTTATCGAATTATTTATATTTATTAATTTTTTTTGAATTATTGATTATTTTTTTAACATTTTGAAAATTTCGAATTTATTCATATAATTATTTCGTTTTGCTTAAAAAAAAATTTTTTTTTTTTTGTAATTTATCAAATTTAAATCCATTATTTAATATTTCATCTTTTTTTCTTGCTTAATAATTTAATCTGCTAATATAGAAATATCATTTAGAATGATATGATATGATTATATACATTAATGATATGATATGATTATATACATATATATGTACCAGAACGGATGTTGCAAAATTTTCCACTTCATTTCCTCAAATTTTTTTCGGTCAATAATTTAATGATAGCAATTGTAAATTTTCCTAACAAATAATTGCAATTTGATAATATTGCGAATATATTCGCATAAATTATTATTATTTTAGAATATAATCTATCGTAAGGATTAGAAGAAAATGTAATTTGAGAATTTTATTAATAAACTTTATAACCTGAAATAATCAAATTATCATTAGAGTATATCTGATAGGAAATCAAAAGAAAATCTAATTTGTGAATTCTATTAATAAACTTTACAACCTGAAATAGTCAAGTTATCATTAGAATATGTCTGATAAGAAATCAAAAGAAAATGTAATTTGAGAATTTTATTAATAAACTTTATAACCTGAAATAATCAAATTATCATTAGAGTATATCTGATAGGAAATCAAAAGAAAATGTAATTTGAGAATTCTACTGATAAATTTTACAACCTGAAATAGTCAAATTATTATTAGAATAAATCTAATATCAATCTAGAAGAAAATGTAATTTGAGAATTTTATTAATAAACTTTACAACCTGAAATAGTCAAGTTATCATTAGAATATATCTGATAGGAAATCAAAAGAAAATCTAATTTGAGAATTCTATTAATAAACTTTACAACCTGAAATAGTCAAGTTATCATTAGAATATGTTTGATAAGAAATCAAAAGAAAATGTAATTTGAGAATCTATTAATGAACTTTACAACCTGAAATGATCATTTATTAAAGGATGAAATTTGAGATACTTTAAAACAGTCCTATAATATTTTTATCTGATCTCTTCCTGATTGGAATAATTGTTAAGTTTAAAATTGAAATTAAAAGGAAAATGAATCTAAATGCATTATATTAATTTAATCATTATTTAATTTATAAATTGGCTTAATTTTATCAATTTAATCAAAATATAATTCGATTAATCAAACTTTTCTTATCTTTCATTTCATCATTAATTTTTTTTCCACTTAAATTTATATCTTTCTTATCTTAAATTTTGCTAATTTAAAAATTTTCAGGGTACTATCTTTTTTAAGCGGTGGACGTATTTTACGTTGTATTATTTATACAGCATGGTTTTTTGCTGTACTTTTCTTTATCATAGGTAAGTTAAATGATAAATTGATAAAAAAGATGTATATTATCGAAATTTAAATATAAAATTAGAAAATCTTTTTAAAATAAAATTTTGATAAATTTAAATATAATAATTAAAATAGATTATCATAAATCTTGTTTCCTGATCTTTAAAATTAATTGCCTAATATTAAAATATAGACAATATTGATTGGTTGATTTTTTTCTTTATTGATTTCCTAAAAATATATAGAAGTTAATAAATAATGATTTCTTTAAATTAGCTTATCTTATGTTTAAATATAGACAATATTGATTGATTGACTTTTTTTTTTCTTTTTGATTGCTTAAAAACATTGAAGTTACTAAAATGATAATTGATTGTTCGCATAAAATTAATTAATTACAAAATAGTGATAATAACTGATAATATTTAATTTATTCTTTTCAGGTAATATATTACAATGGATGTTAGTACCAGAACGAATTGGTACCATATCACGAGGTGTTGGTGCAGCATTTGGTATTGCATCAACCATACTTTGTGCTGCAGGTCTCATACATTGTATTTATGTATGGTGCAGAAATGATAATAAGGAAGTTCAAGAAGGTTATATAAATGGCAATTTATCAACATTGGTTTAGTATATTTTTGTCATAATTATATTTCTCGAATCTCGAAATTTCGAGAATGCTGGAAAAAAAAAAGTCAGCTTTCTTGACTTATCATTTTTTATCTCTTTACTGATTAAAATTTTCAAAGTTCAATTGTTTATAAAAATCAAAATGATTTCTTGTGAGGATTAAGATGTTTAAAGTTTAATTGTTTACAAAAATCAAAATGATTTCTTGTGAGGATTAAGATGTTCAAAGTTCAATTGTTTATAAAAATCAAATTGACTCTCTGAGGATCATCTAAGTTCCAATTCAAATCATCCAAATTCAATTGTTTACCATTTGAAGTCAACTTTTCTAGGGATCAAATGCTCAATTCAAAGATCACATCAAATAGTCTTATCACTAAAAATTTATCAATTGCTGCTGTTGTAAATACTATGCTATCATTGATATTTATTATTTTCATATATTTTTATTTATATTTTTGTTTACTATTTTGTATGTATATATATATGTGTGTGCATTTATTGTTTTATATCAAATTTAAAAAAAATTTTCTTCAAATTATCCTAAATAATATACATTTTACACATAACATATATATCATATAATTTGAATAATTTAAACAGAAATTTATGCAAATTTTTTTCAAACGAAATTTGAAAATAATAAAATCGAAAAAAAGAGGAAGAAATAAAACAATTAAAATTTCCAATTTTTGGCAAATAAAATTGGGCCAAGAAAAAAAGAAAAAACAAAAATGTAAAATATATTTTTTTTTCATTTGAATTTTTAATTTATAATTTTGCATTTATAAATTTAGAATTTATTATAAAGTTATTATTATTTTTTAGTATTAATTTTAATTTTTTTTTCAATTATTAGTATTAATTTTTATTTTCGAAATTTTTATATTAAAATTTTAAAATCAAAAAATTATTGAAATAAATTTTTTTAATATTTTTTTCCTTTTTATTTTCAAAAATTATTTCTGTTAATGATTTGCCCAGTAAAAGCATTTATTTGAATAATTAATTTATTTTAAAAATTATATATATGTTTTTAATTTGACTGATAATGAGGATATGATATTTTTTCAAATTATGTGCTTTCTGAAATAATATCAGATAATTTATCAGATAATTTACAAATGATAAATTATATCAAAGAAATAATAGTAATCATTCAGATTACAAATGGAAAAATATATATATTGTGAGAAATAGGAGAAACATAGGCAAAAATATTAGAGATAAATATTTTAAATTATTGGAGTATTATATGGCTTAGGGTATTATATGGCTTCATATCAAATATCATCCAACATTTAGCATTAACATATTTATTTTTCTTCCTTAATTACTATTCCATTAATCTAAATTAAATGTTGAAATTAATTAAATAAAATAATCGAATATCAAAATTAGATTTATATTGGAATTATAAAAATAATAATCTAAATCGACGGATAATATTTCTAGTCCTGGACTTTAAAATTAGGCCAAATTCATATCATTATTAGAATATTTTATATGCACATATGCTAAGCCAAGTCTGCAATAAAAATTGATTTATAATTTGTCAATATGTATTCTCAGCAATTTAGTATCAGAGAAATGAATTAGAATGAATTATAATTATGGGAATTTTTCGAAATGAATAAATAATTGAGGTCGTTAATGTTTCAATAATGTATTTTTGACCTGATATGAAAATTACTTTCACATCACATTTACACATTTAATTCTCGAAATATATATCATGTATATATATATAAAAATTTTTAAATTGAATAATGAAATATATATATATTCATTATTCAATTTAAAATTTAAAATATTTGGATCAATCAAATAATAATAATTAATCAATGGAATTAATAAATGCAATTTAAGTAAAATTGCTGAAATATGAATAAAGAAAATTATGCTAAAATAAGAAATGAGAAATGATAATGAAAATAAAAAATTTATCATATCAATTATATTCGGAGAGAAATCGGAAATGGATAATAATTGAATTTTATTTTGAATAAAATTCCAGTAATCTGTCATTGGAAAAAATTTTCAATTTTTCTGATGAAATTTGAAATTATTTGTTTTCAAAAAAAAAAAGACAAAAGTAATAATAATTTAAGATTTCCTTTTTTTTTTGATTTATATAAAGTATACATTTTTATGGAAAAAGAGAAAGTATTAATTAGATTATTCAGACCAAATTTTTTCTATTATTACTATTATTATCACTACTATTATTATCACTATTATTATTATCACTATTACTATTATTATTTATTATTGTCAATTGTTGTTATTATTATTATCATTATTATTAGTATTTTTATCATTACTATTACCATTATTATTATTACTTGGATATATTATTTCAATTGAATTCATTTATAATTCAAATCTATTTCCTTCTATCCTTCATTAAAACTTTAATACCTAAGTAATGTTATCAATTCTATTATCAGATTCTGATAATCCGCTGAAATATTCAATCAGACAGGAACATCCTTCTGTATTTGTCATATTTAGATTTCATTGAAATTCTAATGATAGTGTCATGAATGAATGAACTTTGAACGATAGGTGGAAAAAATTACCCTTTCCCATTTTTCCATAAGTATCATAATGATATCAAATAATTGAAAATGGAAAGGATGATGAAATAAAATAGCAATATAAAATTTCATACTCAAATATAAACGCATCAATGCATTATCAATTATTTATATTACAAATTCCGAGAAGATAGTGATTATAAGTGGTATATTCTTTATCAAAGCTTTAGTGGCTAAGTAATATTATCAGATTTTATTAACATTTTTTTTTTTCAAATATTCAAAATCGATCAATTTTGTTCGAAAAAATTATAATATAATAGAGTAATTTTAAAATCGAATAAAATAATATTTGAAATTAATTAAAATAATATAGTATAGCACTAAAATTATGTAAGCTTGGTAAATACTATCATTTGATAATAAAATTAATGCTACCATTTGATAATAAAATTATCTAATTTGGTAAATACTATTATAATTTGATAATGATAATTTATCATATTGTTTCTTTTTTTTGTTATCTTTAAATAGCTAGTAATATTATCAGCAATTTGAATGTCGCATGAGTAACAATGAGAGAAAAAAACTAATTTGTAGAGTTAGATGATACTGTAATAATGTAATGTTTTAAAAACAGATTACTGTAACAATGTAATGTCTTTAAAAAAAAAATGTCTTAAAAACAGATTTTTTTTTTTGCAAAATTATATAAAATTTCAAATAGTATATTGCAAAATTCTATCCAACCATTCTTTCCAATAAATTAGCATAATGATGCAGTAATGAAAGTGTCAAAATTATATTCTCGAGAAAAATTATTTGCTCTTTCCTAAATTCTACCATATGCTAGTAGAAATTACAGCATAATGATAAAATTGAGAAGTTGGATAATTTTAGCGGAAGTTTTTTTTTTTTTTCAGACTGCTAAATGATATTTATCTTTCTCGAATTAGTAAGAAATCTCGCCCCAGTTCTTAGCAAAGTCGAAAATTCAACATTTAGAACATGAATTGGCACTTTTAATGAAATTTTGTTTTACCATCTCTTAAATTTCAAGAACTTCTACATCACAAGTTTTGATGCTTAGAGATTTAAGCACTAATCGATAATCTTTATGCATTATCATTTTGCATTATCAAAAAAAAAAAAAAATCAGAAAGTACTGCAAGACTTCATGAAGCAAAAAAGTAGGTAATATAAGATTTTCACTATTGCAGAAAGAATCATTCATTATTACCCTTGCATAGTAGTAATAAAGCAATAGCAAAATTGTATAATAGTAAAAAAACTATCCAGCATTCCGTAATATGCATTCTTATACTAAAACATAAATATTTTTGCATGAAGCGCATAATATCAATATATTTTCTTTAAAAGAGGTAATTTTAGATCACAATGAAAATACCTACAGGAAATAACTAAACACTTCTAAATATTCGAATCTACGCAGCGGTTCGCAAAAGATCTTCGAATTTCTTGAACTGCGAGCTTATACTCATATCGATGAATTTATCACCAATGCTCACCATCATACCACCAAGAATACTCGGTTTCACCGTTAAATGAATTTGCAAATTTTGTCCAGGCTTTGCAAATTTCTTCAATGATTCTCTCAATGCTGCTTCATGTTTCTTGCTAAGTTGCTGAAAATAAAACAGATCTTTTATACTTTTATTTGACGAAATTCTTCAAATTTAATTGAACCTTGGACTTTAACAAGAACAGATGCTGAAACTAAACCATTTCATTAATCAGAAGCTTATCAACTTCAAGAACATTATTTTAATTTGAATGAAGACTTCATACTTCTGTTGATGATATTCGCTCCTAATATCCATGATTCAGGCTTAATTTTCCATTTTCAAAAGGAATATTATTTTTCTTTTCTTCTCTGTTCAAGAATATCAAAAAAAAACAAGTAAAAATACCATAAATAATTTTACTTACCTCAGCAGTAATTACTTCGACAACTAATTCACCGCGATGCGCTCGCATAATCGAATCATACAATTGTATAATCTCTTTAAGGAGATTTAATCGTCCATTTTCAGCTAATAGAACTAAAAAGCAAACAGATATTGAAAATGATGGATAAAATATCAAAATAAAAATAGAAATAACATAAATCAAAATATTTATTTATTGCAATTTTAAAAGTATTAATTCACAATGGTAGAGATAGAAAAAGAGAAATTAAATGAAATCCAAATGAAAAACTAAAACCATAAAAATTTCATCCTACCAAAGAATTTGTAATTCAGTATTATCAATGTTACTGTGTAAAACTCAATTACAAAAGTGCTAAATTTTTAAAAGAAAATCGATTAAATTATGCAAAATTAAAAATGTCAAGTACGGTTATTTCAAAATAACGACTGATACGAATACTTTTTCAAAAAAATTGAATCCTGAAATATTAAAAATCTCAGTATTTATTGCATTAAAGTTACAAACTATAGCAATATATGATTGTAAAATGAATCATTTAAAAATTTAATCATCTTCTAAAATCAGTCATTTCTTTCCTAAGTTAGCGGTTGATTATCTCGAATCTCTCAACAATCTTTTGCATTCAATAAGCATTCTTGCATACATTCTGATATATATTATGGTTATCATTAAATTCTTTTTACATTTTACAACTGATCTTTATCACCACATAAAACTATTCCTTAGCTTTTAATGATTTCAAAATTTATGAAATTAAGATATTTGAAAAATTCAATTTTAGATGACATCCACCCCTTCATCGGAGGATGATTTGAAGGCAGTAATGAGAACAAGTTAGCTTTTATATTATTTATAAAAGTTATATTACATTTTCTTCTTCTCTTCATATTCTGCCATATATTCAAAACGTTGGTAATTTGTTGCATTCGATAATCAATTTGATTTTATCATTCTCCCCTTTACAAGATCACTTTCGCAAATTATTTTATTTAGAAATAAAGATAAAAAAAATTCCAATAATTCGGGATTGAAAAAATCTTTACAATAAAATCAATTATATCATAAATTTTAGTTTCACCATTAGAATCACAGCAATCAATAACATCGTTCTGCACCACTAATTATATTCCAAGCATATTTGCTGTTGCTGTTTTTGGATTAATAAACAGCTTTAATATATATCTTATCAATCAAAAATTATGGCCAGCTATATTTTCTGGTTTCTGATTATATTTTTATATTTCAATTTTGATACTTTTACCGATTTTATATCTACAATACAAACCTAATTTCTAATAAACTTTAACTGATATTGATTGAAACTGACAACTTAAATTTAAAAACATAATTCTAGTAAGAAACTATAAATTCTAGGTCTTATAGCTTGTCTTCAAGGTTCTCTTGTCTATGAATGGTTTAATTTGCATGGTATGAAATTGACGCGCAAAGAAGTAACTATTTTTTTATGAAAAAAAAAAGAACTAAACCTCGATTTTTATTAGAATTAATTTAGGAGTCCATTTTTATAAACTAACTTGCTAAAGTTTCTTCAAACAAAAATCGAACATACTTAAGTTCTAAACGATAATCAAATTTAAAAAACAATTTTTTTAAAAAGTTCAAAAAAAAATTATTGATAATTACTTTCAGAATATCATAGTTCACAATATATTATTTTTATGAGATACGATAAAAATATTATAACTGTTATTTTAATCTAACATAATCTTTAAGCGAATCTATTTCGATGAAAAAAATATCCTGGAAACATCAAAACATTTCGATTTCAATCTACCACCTCTCGAACATGATTTAACTCCTGGTAATATAACAGGTAGAATTTTCCGATCAATTTCAATTAAATAATTATCTTTTGCTTAACGGCACTTTAGGTAATCATTTAATTATCAATTTACCTTAAGATTACACTATATCTCACTTGAGATATGTTAATTCGGTACGTCCGTTTTAAAATTTGCTTATACATAAATAAAACATATGAAAGAAGTAAGCAATTACTTCAGAAGAAAAGAAATCAATGCTAGCCGAACTGTTTCGAAATGAAAAAGATGAAGAAATGCAAAGAGTTAGTAATTAATTCAAGCTAATCTAAAAAAAGTTCTTTGAAATTTACGAATCTTCAAGCATTGTATAATCAATCCTAAGTTCTAACAATTCTAAAAAATCAGTTTTCTCTAAATAAGAAAATTATGTTTTATTATCGGATAAAAGGCATTCTAAAACCAAATTTATGTTAATAAGCGAACTAATAAGCATCAAAATGTGGAAATTTTTATTATTTTATTAGAATAAGTTTTACTATGATCTTTAAATGTATAATCCTATTATTTGAAAAATTTCTTTTAATCTTCTTTTTATTTTATTAATTTCGTAAATTCACAACTGTTTAATCTTTATTTATAAATTTTTTTCTTCGAAAAACCTCTTAAATCTTAACATTATGATATTTATTTCACATTCATAAAGCCTTTCTAGTGGTATCAAAAGCATTATGGAAACGTTTATGAACACGCGATGAAGGCCGAAAGAGAACATAAGATGATGGAAGAAATAACTAAGAAGCAAAATAAAACCAATTAGTGACTACATATATGATAAGTGTTGATTTTTTTGTAATTTGATGGTAGCTAAATCAACAAATGTGTATATTTTTATATCTAAACGAAATTTCTAATTATTTCATTTGAAAATTATTTTTTCATAATTTTTAATTTATATATATGTATAGATACATTGTGTATCTATACATAATTAATAATTAATGGTTAAATACTCATTTACTTGAAATATTTAAACTATCTTCTTAATAATTATGCGCATATTAAAAAAAAGGTATTGCTTGAACAAATCCAAATATCATTAAAATATGATGAAAATACTACGATTTATGTAAACACATTTAAATATTCAAATAAATCTATGTGAAATAAGATAAACATACTAACCCAAGAAATTGAGCGTTTCCTTGCTTACATTTAAATTTTTGGTAATATCCTTTATAGTATTCACTTTAGATAACGGTGATAATGCAGGATCCAGCACAAAATTCTAAAAATCATTTCGATTTTGTGATAATTTAGTTTCAAACACTAACATACATTTAAAGTCAATAGCGATGAAAAAAACCCAGGCATATATGCATATAAATATCAACCACATATTTTTCATGACTAATTTGACACATTATGGGAAACTATGCTAACAAATTGAGTATTATTTATTAATTATCAAATTTTCGATGACAAAAAAGTAAATTTCTGTTATTTTGATCAATAATACTTTATACTAAATTATAATTAGAATTTCTTGAAAAGAAAATCGAAAATCTTTTTTTTAAAATACCTTAAATTTAGTACTAGTTTCGTAAATATTTTGTAACGATTTAAGATCTTTCTCGATAGCATCAAGATTTTTGTCTTTTACAGCTGCTGAATACAATGCCACTGCATATCGTCCTTCCACTCCATGCACCTGAAAATTTATTTTATTATAAAAGAATAAAAAATGGATTAATATCAAAAGAAATTTTCAGCAAGCAGTCAGACTTAAAAACCAACGATGTATTTGACAGTAACTTTGGATAAGCAAAAATTATGAAATAAGTTGGTAGCGTATTTAACAAAGGAAACTTAAGCTTGAAAAAAGTTTCAGATGTTTTTTCATAGCTAATTGGTATATGCTAAACAAAGTTGAAATAATTAAAAATACGCCTTACAGCTAGCTACCTGCTATGTATATATTAGCGCCTATTCTTTAGGAACGTTATATTCAATTGATCAAATCAACAAAATATTAAGAAATCTATTGATCAATCATTATAAGATTCATGTTTATTTTAGTAAACATATGCAATCTAATGCATAGAAAAGTAAGTAAATGTGAAAAAGAAGTTTAGAGATATTATTTCAGATTACTTTTTATCCAATTCAAATTAATTGAAACTTTCTTTTTTACCTGAACAGGTGATCGTATAATTTGTTCCGTTGCTCGTACAGCAGCACTTAATGACATACATCTACGAAATATATGCAAACTCATTCTTGCTATAAATAATATACCAAATGATTATATGATGAGTAAAGTTTGCAAGAACAATTGTCACAAAAATCTTTTCCAATTCAAATAAATTTGCTCGTCTAATAAGCTAAAAGTTAGCAAATGTTGCTCGTCTAATAAGCCTTAGTAAAAATTGCCTCTCCAATAAGCTCCCTTAGTAAACATTGCTCATCCAATAAGCTATTCTTAGAAAACAAAATAAGCTAATTTTGAGAATACTAATATCTCTAATGTTCCACAAATTATTACTATTCATGCAACATGTGGAACTATTTCTCATTCCTTTCAATCACTGATACATATAAGAATGTGGAATCTCATGAATTCTTTCCTTCAATCCCTCGCTATGTTCTGTCTTATAAATCCTAGCTATCTTTATCGTCTCCTCTTCCAGCATACAATTTCCTTATACTTACAATTCTCTAACCATACTCTCTTGATAGTTACTACTGTTCTGCATCTTCCACTTTTTTTTACGCGGCCCGTTCCATGTAGCTATGTAGTTTTTATTTTTTCGTTTTGATTTACATTTTATTATTATTAATGAAAAGAATAAAGATGCTGGTATTTCAATTTAATCAGTTCGTAAAACAATACTTAGATGGAATACATAATACTAATACTATCGGAATTTGAATGCATAATACTAATACTATCAGAGGTAGATAAATAAATTTAGTTAAAATTCAAGTAAAACAATTGGATCGCGATGTTTCCAATCCCGTCATGCTGAATAATAGTATTTGGATAAAATCTTTAAGCTAGAGAGTATTTGGAGAATTAAATAGTTGACATTAATCCTTAATCAAATTAGAATTAAGATTCAAGTGCACTTTTCCACGATCTGTTTATGATCAACACAAACTTTCTGATGTATAATAATTATTTCTCTACCGAGATTTTTGTCATTTCAGGTTGAATATGACACAAGAAATAGGTGACGTTGAAACCTCTCATGTAAGTACATCAACAAACGAACATGCAACTGATATTATTATGGAAGAAGATAATACCACTCTGGTGGATGATAAAAGCAGTAAAACTGTGTTGCGTAAATCTAAATCAGGTCGATGGTGGAAATCGATTAAGAAAGAAAGGTACGACGTACTTTTATCTAGAATATTGATTTTTTTTGTAAATTTTACATATTCCCGAGAGAATTTGGAACATTTTTAAAAACTGTTCCAAAAAATTTTTTTAGTGTATAGATGAAATCAAGCAGAAAAATAAAATACACTCTTGAGATATTTAATATATCAAAATTTCCAGGGTTAATTATTAAATTTCTTTGCACAGGTTTTGAATCTGAATATGTTAAACTTAGGTCTTCCGCTATTATAAAAGTAAAACCATTGAAATCTTCATGGGATCGTAAAATGCGTGCAAAAGCAGAATTGGAAAATGTTAAAAAGATACAACAACAAATACGTGATAAGCTAGCTGCTAAGAAAGCGGTAAGTGAATAAATATTGTAAATTTCTGAAATCTCTATATATTTTTACTTTTGGCTTTTTCGAATACATTTTATTATGAGTATAAGTTATAAGAAGAGTTTTTATAATTGTGATAACAGTTTACATGTTATAATTAATCCTGTAAATTTTGGCACCATTCAAAGATGAATGGAATTTATAATATCTCATAAACTTAACCATAATTTTATTGGTTTAAGTTTAGAGCAAATAAAATGTGCTTAAATTAAATGCAATAATTTTCTACAGTATGCATCGAAATTAATAATTTTTTCTTATTTTCAAACAGTTTCATTAATTGCAGGCTAAAATAGAAGCTCGGAAGGAACATGAGAGGAGGCAGAAGGAAAATGAGAGAAAAGCAGAAATCGTCCAAGTTATTAAGAATACACAAAAACTAAAGAAAAAAAAAAAACAGTTGAGGAGAATCGAGAAACGTGACACTACCTGAAGTTGTATTACCTTTTTGAATTGTGGTGTCTTATCCGTTTCCGTTGATTAATTTAAACCCCAAAACTTTTACATTAAGAATTGATAAATCGAAATTCAGTAAATTATTTATTTAGATGAGACAATTCATATGATTAGAAACTTAGAAGCCAAAGGAAAAAGTTGGTGAGATAAAGGAGAATGAGGTAGCGGATCTTTTTCTGGAGAATTTGGTAATCATTAACTTGATAATCTTTTCGTAATCTGTGCTTCCAAATGCAGAAATATAGTTTAAGTCAAAATTTATATCATTCTTGTTAAAGATTGCCAAATTGTTGACAATGATTATTTTTTAAAGTATTTGTTAAAAGTTTTGCATATTATTTGTTAAATTCATTTCTTCGAAGCATTCTGTGAATGCTGCTCATTTTCTGTTTTTATGTGATAAATTTTTTAACATCTTTTTTTTGAATTTATACTAGATGGATATATGTTTACATATTAAAATCAAGAATCAGATATTTTTTTGTGATTTGAATTTTTTCTGAAAATAATAATTTTTAATAGTATAATAGTTCATTTTGCTGTTCAGTACAGGTAACTTCGGAACGAGGATTGGATTTTAAGCTGAAGGAATAGGCGGCAAATAATATCAAACATATATGAAAACAACTAATAAAGTTCTTATAATATATACATAATGATGTTGTTGCTTTCTTTTTTTCAAGCCACAAAACTTACAAGATGTCCAAAGCGCAGGTTGGTCCAGAAAAGTCGTACAATCGAGGGCATAATCGTTACAAACGAAATCATGATAGTAATATTGACGTTAATGAAGGCGCTAGCTCATCAAGATGTCAGCGAACTCTTAATGACGAAGAACAAAATGATTTCATTGATTATCAAAAAGGTTAAAAGATTTTTTGTTGAAGAAAGTGTATTTTACTTCTTTTGATTAATTCTCAATTAGAAAGAATATTGTAGATGATTTTTTCCCTTAAATTATTTCTCATGCTCATTAAATACATGAGATTTTAATGAGAGTATGATAGAACATGAGAAGTTAAGTAAATTGAACATTATAATTTAATATATTGTAATTTATGGCTAAAAATTTGCAAAAAGTTCATTTCTTCCAAGCAGCTTCATTCTGCCAAAATTTGCTA